>PVIY010015964.1:0-28220 GCA_004026745.1 Myrmecophaga tridactyla
GAAAAATAAAACCAAAGACAAAACCTTAATAACTTTATTTCTGTCTATCAAGGCTACAAATAGTATTTAAACAATTTATTATTAAGAATTATACAGTTTGTTTTGATAATGGTGATTGTCATTCAGCATTCCTGCATTTAAAAGCTAATTATAGTCAATTAAATATAATATCCAACAGAGCCTCAGGTGACGTAAAATACCTGACATATAAGAGATGAAAAAGAATTCCTCCTCCCTCCAACATTAGCAAAGGGTCGCTCTGCTTTCATATCTTATGCTTTGACATGCTTTCCATTTTTAATGATTGAAATCACACAGCAACACAAATCACATCTTAATAAAATGCCTTATTACTAAGAGACTATCAAATGTTCTTTTAACCCTGGAAATATTCAGTAACTTTCTTCCCATCTTCTCGTCAAAGCAGCACCACTCAACGAAGCAGATTTGTGCAAGACATGTAAGTTCACCAAAGAATATCTGGTAAGATGAGTGTATGCAGCCCAAAGTGATAGGGTGAGAGAAATCATGGAAAAAAACTGACCACAGCAGGCTTCAGATATAAAAGATAAAACCCGCTGCTTTGATTCCAATGACTTTTAATAGATGTCACACCATATATTTTCCTCCAAATCATTATGTATTTTTAATAACATAGGTGCCTTAGGAATTGGAGAGAGGCCCTGCCCCTCCCCCCAAAGCTCTACAGGCATGAAGTGGAGGCAGAAATAGAACAAAGAATGAAGTCTATGTTTCACGTCCACATAAAGTAATATCCAAATCATCATGATGCAGGTCAATGTTATACTTAAAATAAGCATGCTAGAAAAAATCACATGGTTTGATCCCAGTTGAACTCAATTGTGTATATATATATATATATATATGCACACACACACTTTTTTTTTTTTTGCATGGGCAGGTAAAGGGAACCGAACCCGGGTCTCCGGCATGGCAGGTGAGAACTCTGCCACTGAGCCACCACTGTCTGCCTGCCCCCGCAAATGTATATTAAAAAAAGATAAATATATACACACACACACACAAAGAGAAAAGAGAAAAAGGGCACTGAAATATCAATAACGTTTTATCTCTGGATTGTGGGCTTATGGATGATTTTCGTTTTCTTTGTACTTCTCAGGCATTTTCCAAACTTTCTACTCAGAGTACACATTAATTTTATGACCAGAAAAATAAATATATTTTTAAGATAAAAAAAAATAAGCATGCTAGTCCCATTTTTTTGGAAATGGCTTAAAAAGTGCAAATAAAATATTACCATTGGTGTCTATTTTCCAAACCTAACCACTTCGGAAAAGGCAGCAGGAAAAATAACATGCCTTTAGTTTTAACAATGAGCCTTGTAAACAATTCAACCATGAGAAGCAGTGAACCTCTCAGAACTGTACCTCATCAAGACTCTTCTCTGTAGATTTGCTTAGCCCAGTCTTAACACAGTAAGCAATGCACTGCATTTTCCAAGTGTACTGCCAGCTCAGGGAGGTGTTTTTAATTTGCTGAGCCCAAAGCCAAAGCTTCATCTTTGGTTAACTTCATTGAGTTGCCCTTAGTCTTAAAACTGCTCTGGGAAAAATTACTAAATCAGCCACATGGCACATAACATTTTTTTATTTTAAGCTCTTTGAAAAGCATGTATTTAAATACATGACTGTGACTTAAGAAAAAATGATTTAAAAAATTAAGGTAAGGGGCGGTGCGACAGGGGCTCAGTGGAAGAATTCTCACCTGACATGCCAGATACCTGGGTTTGATCCCCAGTGCCTGCCCACACCGAAAAAAAAAATTAATGTAGGGGACTTTTGGGAAGACGACCAAATGCAGTAGCTCAAGGTTAGCCCTGCTCCATGGAAAAGTTAGAGAAGGGACAGGAGGGTGACTGAGGTGGTGATTTGGGAATGCAGCTGACCTAGGAGAGCCTCCTGTATCACATCAGGCATCCCTGGTTGCAGAGGCCGAGGAACTGAGAGGCAGAAAGCTGGAGCCTGCTGTGGAGGCCTTAGGAGCACACGGACAGGAGCCAGGGACTGGGAAATAAGCCAGGCCACATTCCTTGGGTGTGCTATCCTCACCAGCTCAGCCCTGTGACCAGTGGCTCACACACACCCCAAGCACCTGAACCCAATCACCCGCTCCCATTCCCCGCGCTCCAGGCGCCCCCATCCCACCAGCGCCCAGTGCACATACCTGCCCCACACCCTCACCCAAAGTTCAGCCCAACCCACCTCCCCTGCACCCCTCCTGAGCACTACCTCCCCCTCCCTGTTCCCTGCAGGCTGTTGCCAGCACATAAAGGCTGCAGGCACTAATCGCCACACCTAGGCTACCCCAGTCTCTGGTCCATAGTGTTGCCCAAACTCACTCTGTGCACCCCCACCCCAGCTCTGTGTATCAGTTTATGACAATCCTAGGCCCACGGATGCACACAGGCCTCCAATCATGTCATTCCACTCTGGGAACCACACTTTACAGTAGTTCTAGAACTGCGCATGCGCACAGCCCTCAGTCTCACTTCCCAACTCTGAAAAAGTGCTGACCTGCGCAGCTGGGTTATATCTGCACCCAATCCATGAAGGTGTAACACCGACCTGCTGTCACAGCTCTACGCATGCACACAAAGGGCCCCAAGACTTAGACCAGTGCACTCCAGGGTTATGCCCCTCACACTGCTGCACCCACACAGCTACATGCTCCCTGGCTGCTGGGCACCCATGTTCACGGGCATCAGTGTAACATCCCCAACCTGCACCTAAACCTAACCTGAAACAAATCACCGCACTGAGTGCTCCACCCCATGCCCTGCTCCCTGCTGTACAACCATCCCGCAATCACAAGGCCTTAGACTGCTGAAAGAAATCAACTCCCAAAGGAAATCAATCAAGTTATTTACATGCCATGAAGACAGCAAAAGATCACTAAGCATATCAGAATGCAGACAGATACAGTCCTGCTTAATGACAAAATTAAAACAGCAGGGGAGACACAGATGTTGGAACAACTAAACAAAGATGTTCATACAACTCTACTTAATAGAATAGGTGGGATAGGAAATGACATAAAGGAGATCAAGAAGACAGTAAGAGAGCATAAAGAGGAATTTGAAAGAATAAATAGAAAGATAGCAGAAATCACAGAGATTAAAGACTCTGTTGACCAAATAAAAAACATACTAGAGGCACACAACACCAGATTTGAAGAGACAGAAGAAAGAATTAAGTGATGTAGAGGACAGGATAACTGACTTCGAAGACTCAAAACAGCAAATGGCAAAAAAAGGAAAAAAATTGAATTGGAACTCAGGGAAATGATAGACAAAACAAAGTGCACAAATACAAGACTTAATGGTGTCCCAGAAGGAGAGGAGAGGAGCAAAGGGCTAGGAAGAGTAGTTGAGGAAATAATGGGGGAAAACTTCCCAACCCTCATAAAGGACATAAATATACAAGTCAAAGAAACCCAAAGAACTCCAAACAGAAAAAATCCAAATAGGCCTTCCCCAAGACCCTTACTAATCAGTCTGTCAAATGTTGAAGAGAAGCAGAAAATCCTGAAAGTGGCAAGAGAAAAACAATCTACTATATACAAGGGAAACCAAATAAGACTGAGTTCAGACTACTCAATAAGCTCCCTGAAGGCAAGAAGGCAGGGGTATGATATACTCAAGATCCTGAAAGAGAAAGACTTCCAGCCAAGAATTCTGTACCCAACCAAATTGTCCTTCAAAACTGAGGGAGAGATTAAAATTTTCACAGGCAAAGAAGTCCTGAAAGAATTTGTAAACAAGAGGCCAGCCCTATAAGAAATAATAAAGGGAGTTCTGCCAGCTGAAAAAAAAATACAGGAGAGGGAGGTCTGGAGGAGGGCACACAGTTGAAGAGTATCACTAAGGGTAATTTAGAGAATATAAACAGGAAAAGGGAAAAGAATATATAGAGCTGACAAATAAAATAAAAAAGATAAGATGGTGGAATCAAGAAACATATTTTCAGTAATAACTTTGAATGTTAATGGACTACACTTATCAATTAAGAGATACAGATTGGCAGAATGGATTAAGAAACATAATCCAGTTATATACTGCTTATAAGATACTCATCTTAGACACAAGGATAAAATATATTGAAAGTGAAAAGATGGAAAAAGTTTTTCCATGCAAGTTGTAACCAAAAGAAAGCAGGAGTAGCTACACTAATATTGGACAAATAGACTTTAAATGTATAGACATCATAAGAGACAAAGAAGGACAGTATATACTAATTAAAGGGTCAATTCACCAAGATGATATAACAACCATAAATGTTTATGTCCCCAACCAAAGAGCTGCAAAGTACATGAGACAGACTTTGGCAAAAATGAAGGGAACGATAGATGTTTCAACAATAATAGTAGGAGACGTCAATCACCAGTCTCCTCTATAAATAGAACAACCAGACAGAAGATCAACAAAGAAATAAAGAAGTTAAATAACTTGATAAATGAACTAGACCTAACAGACAAAAAAGGTCATTGCACCCCAAAACACAAGGTTATACATTCTTCTCTAGTGCTCATGGAACATTCTCCAGGATAGATCATATGCTGGGGCACAAAACAGGTCTTTATAAATTTTAAAACATTGAAATTATTCAGAGCACTTTCTCTGATCACAATGGGCTGAAGCTGGATCTCAATAACCACCAAAGAATGAGAACATTCACAAATATATGGAGATTAAATAACACACTCTTAAACAACCAGTAGGTCAAAGAAGAAATTGCTAGAGAAATCAGTAGCTATCTGGAGATGAATGAAGATGAGAATACAACTTATCAGAACTTATGGGATGGGGCAATGGCTCTGCTAAGAGGGAAAGTTATTGCCCTAAATGCCTATCTTAAAAAACAAGAAAGAGCAAAAATTGAGGAATGAACAGCACACCTGGAGGAACTTGAGAAAGAACAGCAAACTAACCCTAAAATGAACAGTAGAGAAACAACAAAGATTAAAGCAGAGATAAATGAATGGGAGAACAGAAGAACAATAGAAAGAATCACTAAAACCAAAAGTTGATTATCTGAGAAATTCAGTAAAATTTATGGGCCACTAGCAAGACTGACAAAGAAAAAAGAGAGAGGATGCAAATAAACAAAATCAGAAATGAGAAGTGGTGCATTACCACAGACCCTGAAGAAATAGAAGATACTATGAACCACTATATGCCAACAAACTAGACAACTTAGATGAAATGGACAAATTCCTGGAAACACACAAACAAGCTACACTGACTCAGGAAGAAATAGAAGATCTCAACAAACCAGTCACAAGTGAAGGGATTCAATTAGTCATCAAAAATCTCCCGATGAAGAAAAGCCCAGGGGCACATGGCTTCACAGGGGAATTTCATCAAACATTCCAAAAAGAAATAGCACCAATCCTGCTCAAACTTTTCCAAAAAATTGAGGAAAAAGGAACCCTACCTAACTCATTTTATGAAGCTAATATCATTTAAATACCAAAACCGGGTAAAGATGTTATAAGAAAGGAAAACTACAGGCCAATCTCCCTAATGAACATAGATGCAAAAATTTTGAATAAAATATTAGCAAATCGAATCCAACAACACATTAAAAGAATTATACACCATGACCAAGTGGGGTTTATACCAGGAATGCAATGGAGAGAGACTGAAAGCTTCCCTTTCTTGTTCCCTAAGATCAGGAACAAGACCAGGATGCCCACTGTGACCACTATCATTCAGCATTGTGCTAGAAGCTCTAGCTAGAGCAATCAGGCAGGACAGAGAAATAACAGGCATCCAAATTGGAAAGGAAGAACTAAAATTCTCATTATTTGCAGATGATGTGATACTATATATAGCAAAATTACTTGAGCCTTAATACAAATTCAGCAAGCTGACAGGATATTAAATTAATGTGCAAAAATCAGTAACATTTCTATACCCAAGCAATGACCTAGCTGAGGAGTCAGTTAAGGAAAAAATCCCATTCAAAATAGGAACTAAAAGAATCAAGTACTTAGGAATCAACTTAACTAGGGATATAAAGGACTTGTACATGGAAAACTACATAACATCGTTAAAAGAAATCAAAGGAGATCTAAATAGGTGGAAAGGCATTCCCTATCATTCAGCATATCATGGATAGGAAGGCTAAATATAGTTAAGATGTAAATTCTCCCCAAATTGATCTACAGACTCAACACAGTACCAATTAAATTCCAACAACCTACTTTGAAGATTTTGAAAAGCTAACTACCAAATCCGTCTGGAAGGGAATGGGACCCTGAATTGCTAAAAGCATCCTAAGAAAGAACAAAGTGGGTGGATTTTAAAACCTATTATAAAGCCACAGTGGTCAAAACAGCATGGTACTGGCACAAAGATAGAAGCATTGACCAATGGAATCAAATCAAGAGTGCAAAAATAGACCACCAAATCTAAGGTGAACTGATTTTTTACAAGGCCCCCAAATCCTTTGAACTGGACAAAATAGTCTTTTCAATCATTGGGCATGGAAGAACTGGATATCTATAGCCAAGAGGATGAAAGAGGACCCCTATCTTACACCCTACACAAAAATTAACTGAAAGTGGATCAAACACCTAAATATAAGAACTAGCACCATAAAGCTTCTAGAAGAAAATGTAGGGAAACATCTTTAAGACATAATAATAGGAGGTAGCTTCCTAAACTTTACATCCAAAACACAAGCAACAAAAGAAAAAATAGATAAATGGGAACTCCTCAAAATCAAATGCTTCTGCACCTCAAAAGACTTTCTCAAAAAAGTGAAGAAGCAGCCAACTCAATGGGAGAAAATATTTGGAAACCACATAATAGACAAATATTTGATTTCCTGTATATACAATGAAATCAAACTACTCAACAACAAAAGAACAAATAACCCAGTTATAAAATGGGCTTAAGACGTGAAGAGGCATTTTTCTGAGGAGCAAATACAGATGATTCAAAAGCCCATGAAGAGATGCTCATTGTCACTGGCTATAAGGGAAATACAGATCAAGACTACAATGAGATACCACCTCACACCTATAAGAATGGCTGATATTAAACAAACAGGAAAAAAAATAGAAAAAACAAACAGGAAACTATAAATGTTGGAGAGGTTGCGGAGAAACTGGGACACTTATGCACTGCTGGTGGGAATGTATATAATGGTGCAGCCACTATGGAAGACTGTTTGGCAGTTCCTTAGGAAACTAAATATTGAGTTGCCCTATGACCTAGCAATAGCACTACTTGGTATCTACCCAGAAGAGCTGAAAGCAACGACACAAACAGAGATTTGCACACCAGTGTTCATAGCAGCATTATTTGTAATCGCCAAAAGATGGAAACAAACCAAATGCCCATCAACAGATGAGTGGATCAACAAAATGTGGTATACACATACAAAGAAATCTTATGCAGCAATAAGACAAAATGACGTCCTGAAGCACATGACAAGATGGAAGAGCCTTGAGGACATAATGCTGAGTGAAATTAGCCAGACACAAAAGGATAGATACAGTGTGATTCCACTTCTATGACCAGCATAAGGGTATATACAAAATACAGGGGACTTAGAGATACATAGACGCTAGAGATGGGTGAACTGTTGGTTAGTGAGGTTGAACTCCACTGTAAATGATTCATAGGAGTAAAGGTGATTCTCTAGTGGGTCTAGAAGTAATATTACCATATTGAAGATGAACATGATTGAAAGGGGTTGTATAGACCTAACTGTCCCACTGATTAACCCTAGAAATATGAATTAGTTCTCACAAGAATTACTTCAAAGATATGATTCTTGTACAAAGAGTGTTTAATAAGTCCATGGTATAGGGGGAAAACTTCAATTGCATGCTATGAGTTATGTTCAGAAGGAAACCATCAGCACTACCACAGCAACAGCAGAGGTAAATAATAGGTGGAGGGACAAGAGTTAAGAGGAGGTTTAGCTTTCCTATTTGGCAAGGGTGTGCTTATTGGTTTTCTTTCTCTTGGGACAATGAAATTATCTAAAATTGAGAATGTTGATGGACTGTGGACTTTGGGCCCTATACATGATGCCTGATGAATGCAGGTGGCTGAAGGAGGCACTGACAGAGAAGTAGATTGATGAACGATGGTGTAAACTTATGAACAAATATTGTGCTGCTACAGAAAGGAAGAAAGTCGTGAGACACGTAACAATGTGAATGAACATGTGGGGTATTTGATGAGTCAAAATAAGCCAGAAACAAAAGAACAAGAATGGTATGGTCACCTTTAGTAAATGCTGATAAGAAAATGGGGCCCTAAATTGTAAGATTTTATAGTAGACAAATTAAGTCCTGAGTGGTGATTATTTCTGGATTTTGAGAAACTGTTTTATATACATAACCTGATTTTTAGAGATAAGAACAAAGGTGAACAGGTTGGGGTTAGAGTAATTCAGAATACAGGAACAAGGAAGATATTTTAGAACCACACATACTCCCTGAGACCAATGGAAGAAAGGTTTATTTGTTCTGGAACTGAAACTTTCTGTAGTGCATAATCTAATTCAATTTATCTGTATAGCTCATTTGAACAATGGAAACACAGGGAGCACAGAATAAGAAAGAGGTCCTTTAATCCTGTATAGATTATTGTTATGTCTGGATACATCCTAGAGTATATTAAGCAGATAATCAAAAAGTATTGGCAAAGTCCCCTGAGAGATGGGAGAAAGAATAATGAACTATTAAACCTTACCATCAGGGAATCCCCTGATACTATGTCAAATTTGAGGGACACCCAAATCAATAGGCCATGCCCTAGATCATGAGGCTTACTCTTGTGAAGTTTATGTAGGTGGTGGAGAAGCTTAGACTACCTATAGGCATGCCTAAGAGTTACTTCTGGAGGACCTCTGTTGTTGCTCAGATGTGGCCTCATCTCTCTAAGCCCAACTCTGCAAGTGAAATCATTGCCCTCCCCCCTACATGGGACATAACATCCAGGAATGAAAGTCTCCCTGGTGACATGGGAGATGATTCCTAGGGATGAATCCTGACCGGGCAACATGGGATCAACAATCCCATGTTGAAAAAGGGGGAAAAGAAGTGTAATTAATAAAATATCAGTGGCAGAGAGAGTTCAAATACTGTCCAGACCTGGCACCGTGGGATCAACAATTTCATCCTGAAAAAGATGGAAAAGAAGTGTAATTAATAAAGAATCAGTGGCAGAGGGAGTTCAAACAGTCGAGAGGGTACTCTGAAGATTGCTCTCATGCAAGCTTCAGGTAGACCTTGCTACTTATCATAACCTGCCAACTCCCAACCAGGACCATTCCAGCCAATCCTAAAGAGCACCTAGGGCAATATATAAGATTCCACAAGGGCTCCATGCACCAGGGTAATTTTCCAGAAATCTACAACCTCCAGATGGGTCCCTGACCCAGATAAGTCCTGAAACCAGCCCATCTTCTCCAGAACATCAGATAGTTCCACCTCCCTACCCATATTAGTGACAGATCCTTCCAATATGAAAAATTTAGAATTTCCATAGCCCAAACACCTCTAAAGAGAGAGATGGACAGCTCAAAGGTAATGGTGGAGTTATACATAGAAGATAGGGTTTAGCAAATGAATATGAATGCTGAATCATTAAATTGATATCTCTTTTAGTCTCCAGTATTTTAGAGCAGCTAGAAGTAAAAATCTAAAATTGTGAAATTGTAACCCATGTCAAACTCTGAAATATGTTCTACAACTAATTGTGGTGCTGTGCTTTGAAATTAATAGCTGTTTGTGTATAGGTTATTTTTCACAAAAAAAGAAGGAAAAAAAGTCAATTGTGATGATAAAAAACATTTAAGCCCTCTAGCCTCCTATATTCTGGAGCAGCTAGTAGGAAAAATATGAAAGGATCATATGGTAGCACATGACAAACTTTGGGATCTGCCACATAACTATTTGTTGAAGAGTGCTTTGAAAACTATTGCTTTTTTTCTTTCTTTGCTTTGTATATTTGTTACATTATACAATTTAAAAAGTTAAAAAAAATTAAGTAAGCAAGGAAGGAATGATGGTGTCATGGTCAGGTTCATGTGTCAGCTTGGCCAGGTGGTGGTACCTGTCTGTCCAGTTGGGCAAGTGCTGGCCTGACTGTTGCTATAGAAGACATTCCATAGAATTAAATCATGATCAAGTTGGCTGCATCCACAGCTGATTCCATTTGGAATCAGTCAAGGGGAATGTCTTCTGCAATGGGTGATGCTTAATCTAATCACTGGATGCCTTTTAATGGGGATTCAGAAGAGACACTCTCTCTTCCTGCTTCAACTGGTGAGCCTCTCCTGTGGAGTTTGTCTGAGACCCTCCATCGGAATCATCAGCTTCACTGCCTGCCCTACAGATTTTGGACTATGTTCCATGGTTATATGAGACACTTTAATTAATTTTATATTTATGGATATTTCCTGTTGATTCTGTTTCTCTAAAGACCCTGACTAATACAACTTGGTACCAGGAGTAGTTCTTAAGAAACAGAATCTTAAAAATGGGTTTTTATGATTGTTTTTCTACTCTGACTGGACTCAAAGGCACTAAGGACTCATGGGGTGAGTTGGCAAAAGAGATAGTCAAAACATTACCATTCGATTCTTCTAATACTTCACTTGTACGAAGCCATGCTCTGGGGGATAATGTTTTTGACATCTTTACGGAGTATTGTGGAAACAGGAGGTATAGAGATGTTGGCTGGTTGGTGTTAGATACACTGTATATATTAATGACTGAAAGGAATGGGCTTAAGTCTTCAAATGAGAAGTTTATGCACCTTCTGACAGATGTAAATGCTTGTATGAGCATCCTGAAGGATCTTAGTTCGTGTAGCCATAGACTTGAGATCTCTGAAAATCAGACTCAGAATCTTACTGTTAAAGTAGCAACCTTACAACGTAAACTGAAATCTAAATCTTGCCTGGTGTCTGCTGTTAAAGTGAGGGCATTGATTGAAAAGGAGTGGGACCCTGAAAAATGGGATGGCGACATATGGATTGATAATGATGTCTGTGGTGAGGCTGAAACCCTAGGTCATGCTGAGTCTTCTCGAGATAACTCTGTAATAGTCTGCCCTGAGGACATAGCTGCCCCACCTCTAGCCACCCTTGAGGAGTTAGCCACCCAACCTCCTCCTGAAGGGATTAGTCCTAGAGTGAATAATCCTGCTTCACCAGATGAAACTGCAAATGAATGTCCTGAAGCAAATGCCTTGGAAGATACTTCTAATTCTTCTCATGACCACCCTACCACCCCTCATTTCTCCCAGACCTATAACTAGACTAAAGTCCCAACAGGTCCCTAAAGGTGAGGTACAAAGTATCCTTTGGTATGTTATACTACAAAAGAACTGTGTGAGTTTTCCAATTTATATAGATAGAAATCAGGGGAATATGTGTGGCAATGGATTTTAAGGGTGTGTGATAATGGTGGGAGGAATATAAGGCTGAATCAGGCTGAATTTATTGACATGGGCCCACTAAGCAGAGATTCTGCATTCTATCGCGAGGGGTTAGAAAAGGCATTAAGAGTTTGTTTGGATGGTTGGCTGAAATATGGATCAAAAGGTGGCCAACATTACCTGAGGTTGAAATGCCAGAACTGCCCTGGTATAATGTAGATGAGGGGATCCAGAGGCTTAGAGAGATTGCAATGTTAGAGTGGATTTATCATGGAAAGCCTGCTCTTACACCCCAGGAATGTCCAGAGGATGCACCTTTTTACCAGAACAGTGAGAAATAAATTTGTGAGACTAGCACCATCATCCCTGAAGAGGTCTGTGGTTGCACCTCTCTTTAGGTCAGATATTACTGTAGGAACTGCTGTCACTGAGCTGGAATCCTTAAACACAATGGGGATGACCAGATTTCGAGTTGGCAGAAACCAAGTGGCAGCATTAATCACCAAAGACAGGGTGGACGTGGTTATTATAGACAGCAAACTCAAGGCAAGAGTCAAAATAATCTGACTCACAGAGATTTGTGGCATTGGCTGGTAAATCATGGGTTATCTAGAAGTACTATAGATGGACAGTCTACTAAATCTTGTTTGAACTGTATAAACAAAAGAGCTCTAGGTCAAGTGAACAGAAGTCTAACTTGAATTACAAAAACACAGAGTCATGGCCCCTTAATCAATTTCTAAGACTTGAGACAGTTTGCAGACCCAGAGCCCCCTTGAATGAAGGGGAGACCAGGTCCCTTTGGGAGAGAACTCTGTTACACTGCCACAGATTTATACTGTTAATCTTCCTCCAAGTCTTCCCCAAGGAGACCAATGGTCTTTTACCAGGGTAACTGTACATTGGGGAAAAGGAAATGATTAGATATTTCAGGGATTATTAGATACAGGTTCAGAAAGGACAATTCCAGGGGACCCAAAACGTCACTCTGGTCCACCAGTCAGAGTGGGGGCTTATGGAGGTCAGGTGATGGATGTAGTTTTAGCTCAGATCTGTTTCACAGTGGGTGCAGTGGACCCCCAGGCCCATTCTGTAGTTATTTCCCCAGTTCCAGAATGCATAATTGGAATAGACATACTGAGCAACTGGCAGAAAAACCACATTGGCCCTCTAACTCATAGAGAGAGGGTTATTATGGTGGGAAAGGCTAAGTGGAAGCCACTAGAACTGCCCCTACCTAGCAAAGTAGTAAATCAGAAGCAATACTGGATTCCTGGAGGAATTCCAAGGAATACTGCCACTCTTAAGGACTCGAAGGATGCAGGGGTGGTGATTCCCACCACATCTCCATTCAACCCTCCTATTTGGCTTGTACAGAAAACAGGTGGACTTGGAGGATGACAGTGGATTATTGTAAGCTCAACCAGGTGGTAACTCCAATTGCAGCTGCTGCTCCAGAAGTGGTACATTGCTTGAGAAAACCAATACATCCCCTGGTGCTTGGTATGCTGCTATTGATCTGGCAAATGCTGTTTTCTCAATAGCTGTTAGTAAGGACCACCAGAAACAGTTTACTTTCAGCTGGCAAGGCCAGCAATTTACTTTCACTGTCCTACCTCAGGGATATATCAACTCTCCAGCCCTATATCATAATCTTCTCCGCAGGGACCTTGACCATTTCTCCCTCCCACAAAACATCACACTGGTCCATTATATTGATGATATCATGTTGATTGGACCTAGTGAGCAAGAAATAGCAACTACTCTAGACTTATTGGTAAGGCATTTGTGTGTCAGAGGATGGGAGATAAATCCAACAAAAATACAGGAGCCTTCCACCTCAGTGAAATTTCTAGGTGTCCAGTGGTGTGGGGCATGTTGAGATATCCCTTCTAAGGTGAAGGAGAAGTTGCTGCATCTGGCCCCTTTCACTACCAAAAAAGAGGAACAATACCTAGTTGATCTCTTTGGATTTTGGCAACAACATATTCCTCATTTGGGTGTGCTACTCCAGCCCATTTATTAGACCAGAAATTAGACCAGAAAAGCTTCTAATTTTGAGTGGGGACCTGAGCAAGAGGAGGCTCTGTGACAGGTCCAGCCTGCTGTACAAGCTGCTCTTCCACTTGGACCATATGATCCAGAACATCCAGTGGTGCTGGAAGTGTCAGTGGCAAATAAAGATGCCATTTGGATCCTTTGGCAGGTCCCTATAGGAGAATCACAATGCAGACCCTTAGGATTTTGGAGCAAACCCTTACCATCTGCTGTGGATAACTACTCTCTTTTTGAGAAACAGCTTTTGGTCTGCTACTGGACCTTGGTAGAGACCGAACGCTTAACCATGGGCCATCAAGTTACCATGAGACCTGAGTTGCCTATCATGAGCTGGGTGTTATCTGACCTCACCAAGCCATAAAGTTGGGCATGCACAGCAGCACTCCATCATGAAATGGAAATGGCATATACAAGATAGGGCCAGAGCAGGTCCTGAAGGCACAATTAAGTTGCATGAGGAAGTGGCCCAATGCCCATGTTTTCCACTCCTGCCACATCATTTTCTCTTTCCCAGACCAGAGCTCTGGCCTCTTGGGGAGTTCCTTATAGTGAATTGACTGAGGAAGAGAAAACTCAGGCCTGGTTTATAGATGGTTCAGCATGACAGGCAGGTACCACCCGACAGTGGACAGCTGCAGCATTACAACCCCTTTCTGGGGTGTCCTTGAAGGACAGTGGTGAGGGGAAATCCTCCCACTGGGCAGAACTTCAAGCAGTGCACCTGGTTCATTTTTCTTGGAAGGAGAACTGGCCAGAGGTGCATGTGTATACTGACACATGGGTTGTTGCTAATGGTTTGGCTGGATGGTCAGGGACTTGGAAAGACCATAATTGAAAAATTGGTGACAAAGGTCTGGGGAAGAAGTATGTGGATAGATCTTTCTGAGTGGGCTGAAAACATCAAGATACTTGTGTCCCATGTGAATGCGCACCAGAGGGTGACATCAGCAGAGGAAGGTTTTAATAATCAAGTGGATAAGATGACCCATTCTGTGGATACCAGTCAGACTCTTTCCCCAACAACTTCTGTCATTGCCCAATGAGCTCATGAACAAAATGGTAGGGATGGAGGTTATGCATGGGCTCAGCAACATGGACTTCCATTCACCAAGGCTGACCTGCCTACAGCCACTGCTTAGTGCCCAATCTACCAGCAGCAGAGACCCACACTTAGCCCCTAATATGTCACCATTTCCTGAGGTGATGTGCCAGCTACATGGTGGACATTGGACCACTCCCTTCATGAAAGAGACAACGATTTGTTCTAACTGGAATAGACACATACTCTGGATGTGGTTGTGCTTTCCCTGCATGCAATGCTTCTGCCAATGGATGCTTCTGCCATGGATGGGCTTACAAAGCCTTAGCCATCATCATGGTATTCCACACTGCATTGCTTCTGATCAAGGAACATACTTCACAGCAAATGAAGTGCAGGAATGAGCACATACTCTTGGAATTCTCTGGGTCTTACCGTGTTCCACATCATCCAGAAACAGCTGGATTGATAGAACAGTGGAATGGCCTTGTGAAAACCAACTAGGTGGCAATACCTTGAAAGGCTGGGGTAATGTTCTTCAGGAAGCTGTATATGCTCTGAATCAGCATCCACTGTCTGGTGCTGTTTCTCCCATAGCCAGGATCCATGGGTCCAGGAACCAAGGGGTGGAAATGGGAGTAGCACCACTTGCTATTACCGCTACTGATCCACTAGGAAAATTTTTTCTTCCTTTCCCTGTGACCTTGAGCTCTGCTGGCCTACATGTTTTAGTTCTAAAAGGGGGAGTGCTTCCACCAGGATAAACAACAATGATTCCATTGATGTGGAATCTAAGACTGCAACCTGGTCACTTTGGGCTACTCATACCCCTGGATCAACAAGCCAAGAAGGGGATTACATTACTGGCTGGGGTGATTGACCCTGACTATCAGGGGAAATAGGACTGCAACTACACAAGAGATAAAGAAGAGTTTTCCTGGAATATAGGAGATCTTCTAGGGTGTCTTTTAGTACTACCATGCCCTGTGATTAAAATCAATGGAAAACTGCAACAACCCAATCCAGGCAGGACTACCAATGGCTCTGAAACTTCAATAATTAAGGTTTGGGTCACTGCACCAGGCTAAGAACCACAGCCATCTAAAGTGCTTGCTGAGTGTAAAGGGAACATGGAATGGGTAGTGGAAGAAGTTGGTGATAAATATGAACTACGACCACGTGATCAGTTACAGAAATGAGGACTGTAATGCTGTTTTGTTCATGTCATACTATTAAAGTTGTAAGATGTCAAGTTCAAGAATGAATATTACCCAAGGACTTGCACCCTATTCTGGGGAGATTTAATGTGTTTTCCGGTTATATGCAGGACAGTTGAGTATTGTTAGGTGTGCTGGTTTGAAAGGATGTATGCACCCTAGAAAATCATGTTTTAATCCTAATTCCATTTTGTGAAGGCAGCCATTTCTTCTAATCCCTATTCAGTACTGAATGTTTGAATCTGTAATTGGATCATCTCCCTGGAGATGTGACTCAATCAAGAGTGGTTATTAAGCTGGATTAGATGGAGATGTGTCTCCACCCACTCAGGTGGGTCTTGATTACTTTATTGGAATCCTATAAAAGAGGAAACATTTTGGAGAAAGCTGGAGATTCAGAGAGCAGAGAATGCTGCAGCACCACGAAGCAGAGAGTCCACCAGCCAGTGCTTTGGAGAGGAAGAAGGAAAACGCCTCCTGGGAAGCTTCATGAAACAGGAAGCCAGGAGAGAAAGCCAGCAGATGATGCTGTGCTCACCACTTGCCCTTCCAGCTGAGAGGGAAACTGTGACTGTGTTCACCATGTGCCTTCTCACTTGAGAGAGAAACCCTGAACTTCATCAGTCTTCTTGAACCAAGGTATCTTTCCCTGGATGCCTTTGATTGGACATTTCTATAGACTTGTTTTAATTGGGATATTTTCTCAGCCTTAGAACTATAAACTAGCAACTTATTAAATTCCCTGTTTAAAAAGCCATTCTATTTATGGTATATTGCATTCTGGCAGCTGGCAAACTAGAACATTAGGTGAGGAAAAAATGTGTCATTTATTGTTTTCTATTTAGAAATTAGGTATGCTTTAAGGTGCTGTGTATAGTTGCCAGGTTGACAAAGGGTGGACTGTCATGGTCAGGTTCATGTGTCAACTTGGCCAGGTGGTGGTACCTGTTTGGCTGGTTGAGCAAGTACTGGCCTTGAGGACATTTCATAGAATTAAATCATGATCAGGTTGGCTGCAGCCATAGCTGATTCCATTTGTAATCAGCCAAGGGGAGTGTCTTCTGCAATGAGTGATCTTAATCTAATCATTGGAAGCCTTTTGAGGAGGTTTCAGAAGAGACAGGCTCTCTTCCTGCTTCAGCCAGCGAGCCTCTCCTGGAATTCATCCAGACCCTCCATCAAAGTCATCAGCTTCACAGCCTGCCCTATGGAGTTTGGACTGTACATTCCCATGGTTATGTGAGACACTTTTATAAATTTTATATTTACTGATATCTTGTTGATTCTATTTCTCTAGAGAACCCTAACTAATACAGATGGAAAGGAAGGAAAAAAGGAATATATGTGGGCATCTGTCAGGAAAAGCTATTGAAATCCAGTCCAAGAATACTTAGTCAGCTTTGTGGAGGTGCTACTTAGGAAGGAGAGACAGGTTAGTACCACTTTAGAGGGTCAGATCCAATATCAATTTCAGCTTGGCTCATTTCAAACCCAGCAGCACATTCAATAACATATAGAAGCTTGATTTGCAAAAGTGTCTCATCATAAAATTCAGGGAGCTTTAGCAGGTTCATGCAGGAACTGGCAGTGGGAAGCCTCCTTGGGTTGGAGTCTCCATTGTGAATGCAACATGCAGGATACAATTCCTTAAGTCCTAAGAGAGGGGGTCAAGAGCAACTTGTTACAAATTTGAGTAGCTTGTACTTTTCTTCATCAGTGAAACCTTCTATAACTCTCCAAAAGTTTTTAATTGCAGGATGGCGTGCAAAATAGCCTCCTGAATAATATGTAAAGGATTTTAGGTCCTCCAGACTTATGGGAACTTGTGCACTAGAAATCAATACTTGAATTCCTTGCTGAGAAAACATTCAGAGCTACTCAAGATTAACAACATTTGCCAGACCTTGTCTGAAAGCCAGACAATGCTGGCGAATTTTTTTGCTTAGTCTGCAGTCTGCTACAAGATGGATATATGCAATTTGGTTAGAACTGGTGGCAAACATCTTTTCCAGCAAATTTTAGTTCAAGTACCTGTGCTTCTCTTAGGTCATTAGTCACCACAGTAAAGTTCAGCCCAAGTTCTTCCACATCACCTTCAAAGCTCTTGAGAAAAAGCAAATTCTTATAAACTTCAGGATCTAAAGAAGTTGGAAGATGAATGTCCACATCTGCACTAGTTCCAAGCAACTTTGAATGGAAAAACCCAGCAAAAGGCAGATCCACCAGCCTATTTCCAAGAATTCTCTCAGGAAGTAGTAATGTCTGGCAAAAGAATCTCCAACACGCACCTGAGCAGCTTGGTTGGGGTATAGAAGCCCTTCATTAGTAGTCTTTTTAAAAAACCCAGGTTGGGGTTAAATCCTGATTTCAGTAGTTCATTTAAAAACTCTCTGAAAATCCCACTACCATCAACGCCAGCTTCCTTCAGGCCATGGGCACTGAGTAAGTGCACATGAATCTGCTTTTTCAAATCAGGTTCATTTTCTGATGAAAGTTTGTCATAAGCATCTTTATAAATATAATTTCTTCTTATTGTGACATTAATTCCATTCAGAAAAGGACCGTCTCCTTGAACTTCTTGTTTATTTGCATAAATCAACCTTTGAAAGATCTTTACTCATTCGTCAAACAGAACTACAAAAGACTATTCTGTTAGAATGGTGAGTTGTCTTTCCTCAGATACAGAGAGTGGTGGTGACTCCAGACCACATCAAGGGTAGACTGTAATGGACGTATTCTTCCCATTCAATGGAACCGCCACATGTCTCAACAATGGTTCATAGAATTGTGTGGCCTTGTCTGCTTTAATGTCTTCTTGTTCTGAATGCCAATGATTTGGCAGACAAAAACTTCTTCTGGTGTTTCTGGACTTCAACACTTTCACTAGATTGGTGATAACCTTAAATAACTGAATCCATCGTTTTTGCTCCACTTGAATATGTTGTTGCATTTCAGAATTAGCAGTAACTCCAACTCTTTGAAATGCTGAATTCTTCTTCTTGAACTTCTGGTTCTGTTTCTGGATAAGTCAGCTTGATGATCCTTAAGCATGCATCTCAAAGGCATCATGATAACATTATTAGCTCCTCTAAAGTAAAAGGCATCATTGATGATTGTCTTTGATCTACAACTTCTATGGGATCACTGAAGAATTTATTATCATGTATGGAAATTAGTGAATGATAAACAAGGAGCTAAAAAGATTAGAGTGGGATGATTCAACTAGGATTTTCAAAAGACATAGGAGAACCCTCTGATATCACCTGAAGCAATGGTACTATAGAACCTCTGATCATCTGTGTTGTCACAGAAGATATTAGAAACCAAAGATGTCTCAGAAACCTGGCATTAAATGCTAAACTGTAGAGAAGCCTGACTTTAGGAAGCCACCACTTACAATGATGGCTCCCATCTTCCATATGCTAATGGTACTTCTTCCCTAGCTGAATCCCTCCATACCATATTTAATAGAGCATTTGTTGTTTTGTATCCAACATTTTCCGATATTCCTTGGCTATATATGGTCTGAAAGAAAGAAAGTTCTGAAGATTTCTTAAATACACTAGCAGTCCTTTCTCAGAGAGGGTCCTCACATAATTTTTGCCAACAGTTAAAGTAGAAAAGCCATAATGCTCCACCACTTTTTTTTTTAACATCGACTCTCTATTAACAACAATGCATTAAAAAAGGGTTCAGAAAGGAAAACTGTCTGTACATCTGCTAAGGCTGGAATGATGAAATGAAAAATCTGATCTGTAAAAGGTGATGTCAAAAACTCCTCTGTGAAAGCTGTAAAAGCTTGTTGCATTGCATGCACCTTCTTGTCAGGTGTTGTAAGTAAAGTACAGTGGTTTTAGAACATTCCCTAGCGAAATTCTTGCTATAGGAACTCGAGATAAATCAGAATATTCAATACTCAATGGAAGTTTGCTGTTAATTAACAAATAGACCTATTGTGCTGGTTTGAAAAGATGTATGTACCCTAGAAAAGCCATGTTTTAATCCTAATCTGTTTTTTCTAATCCCTATTCAGTATTGCATGTTTGAAAAATACAATTAGAAAATTATATTATCTCCCTGAAGATGTGATTTAATCAAGAGTGGTTGTTAAACTGGATTAGGTTGAGGCATGTCTCCACCCATTTGGGTGAGTCTTGATTAGTTTCTGAAGTCCTATAAAAGAGGAAATATTTTGGAGAATGAGAGATTCAGAGAGAGCAGAGCAGAACGGCATAGCCACAAGAAGCAGAGTCCCCCAACCAGCGACCTTTGGAGATGAAGAAGGAAAATGTCTCCCAGGGAGCTTCATGAAACAGGAAGCCAGGAGAAAAAGCTAGCAGATAATGCTGTGCTCACTATGTACCCTGCCAGATGAGAGAGAAACCCTAATTGTGTTCACCATGTGCCTTTCCAGCTGAGAGAGAAACTCTGACTGTATTCGCCATGTGTCTTCTCACTTGAGAGAGAAACCCTGAACTTCATCAGCCTTCTTGAACCAAGGTCTCTTTCCCTGGATGCCTTAGATTGGACATTTCTATAGACTTGTTTTAATTGGGACATTTTCTCAGCCTTGGAACTGTAAACTAGCAACTGATTAAATTCTCCTTTTTAAAAGCCATTCATTTCTGGTATGTTGCATTCTGGCAGCTAGCAAACTAGGACACTATAATACCCATTTTGAGTCATGTAGTGCAAAATCTGTTAAATTACTGACACCAGATTGCTAGCATCTTGCAAAACAGGCAAATAACTATTTTCAGATGAAAATACTTCAAGCATTTTCACAGGAATTGCAACATTCAAACTGTCATTGTTACAATTTTGCAGTAACCTGCAACAAAGTCTCAGCAACCTGTTTATTTAAAATAAGCATATAAATCTCTCAGATCCATCCAGCTGCTTGACAAAAAATACTTCAAGCATTTTCATAGGAAGTACAACATTCAAACTGTCATCATTACAATTTTGTAGTAACCTGCAACATAGGCTCAGCAACCTTCTTTATTTGAAATAAGTATATAAGTCTCTCAGATCCATCCAGCTACTTGACAAACAATGAACTAGTATTTAATTAAATTCTGATACATCCATATCAAATGTTTGAGTCTTCATACTGTTTGTAAAAAACCAGAAGCTGCCTTACCACCAGAGTAAGGCGGGATGCTTAGCAATGGAAAAAGTGCCACCAGACTGTAACAAATTAGCACAATGATCAAATGCACTTCTTTGGATGGAATATTGCTGTTTTCTGTCTCTATAACCTTGAATAAATGACTGGATAATTGTTGCATTTTTCAATCTTTGCCTTTCTTCCTTTCTGTTCTAGTTTGCCAGCTGCCGGAATACGAATCACCAGAAATGGAATGGCTTTTTTAAAGGGGGAATTTGATAAGTTGCTAGTTTACAGTTCTAAGGCCATGGAAATGTCCAAATTAAAACAAGTCTATAAAAATGCTCAAATTAAAGCACCAAAAAGAGGTTACTTCCACTCAAGAAAGGCCAATGAAGTCCAGGGTTTCTATTGCTACTGGAAGGGCACATGGTGAGCATGGTCACATCTGCTAGCTTCCTCTCCAGGCTTCTTGCTTCATGAAACTCCCCAGTGGCCTTCTCCTTTTTCTTCTCCAAAATTTGCTGCCTGGTGGACTCTGGTTGTCTTGTCATTCTGTCATCACTCTCTGCTCTCAGAATCTCAGCCTTTTCCAAAATGCTTCCTCTTATTGGATTTCAGTAAAGTAATTAAGACCCACCCGGAATGGGTGAGTCACATCTCTCTCTATTCAAAAGTTCATACCCACAATTGGGTGAGTCACATCTCTGTAGAGATAAGCTAATCAAGTTTCCAACCTATAGTGCTGAATAGGGATTAGAAGAAACAGTTGCTCCCACAAGATTGATTAGGATTAAAACATGGCTTTTCTAGAGTACATAAACCCTTTCAAACTGGCACACTCTCTCTTGTTCCTGGGTATGATATAAAAGAGAAGCCTTTTCGTCCTTCCTACTTGCTCCTCTAAGAGACATCTTGGGCCTGGTTTTGAAATCCTCTTCAAAACTAAACATCTTCACAGCTTATCTAAATTTAGAATTTTAATTAATTAAAATTAAATAAAATTTAAAATATAGTTCTACAGCCACACTGGCCATATTTCAAATGCTCAGTAGCTGTAGGTGGCTAAAGTTTACCACATTGCATAGTGCAGATATAGAACATATTAATCATCACAGACAGTTCTGTTGCATAGTGCTGGTCTAGACTAAGAGATATATGATGATATGATAAGAATGAATACTAAATGAAAGCATAGCAGCATTGTTTTTACCTAACTACCTGAAAAGAGAGGAATATGGAGGCACATACATGGAGATATCCCATGGATAATAACAGGACTCCTTCACAGTCACATAGTGATGCCTTTTTCAAATGTTAAAACATTTTCATGCATGTAACTTATGTAACTTTATTCAATCTTTACCATGAGTCTTTGAAGCAGTCAGAGAAAGCGTTCATCCTCTTCATTATACAGTTGAAGTAATGTAGCCTCAAAAGGTCTAGTCATTTGACCTGTGCAGGTCTGTCGGTCTTTCTGAAGGCTCATTTTTTTTTCAGCTGTAAAATGAAGAGCATGATTGAAAAAGACTTGGAACTTATCTCCTTGGGAGGATGCAGAAGCCAAGAGAAAGGATGAGACCCCAGAGGGAGTGAGATGGAACTCCCTGGCAGGACACAGGAGACAGGAGGGGCAAAGTTCCAGCTGAGCTTAGGAGTAGTGATCTGTGATGGAGGGAAAGGGAAGCTGGTGGGATCCTTGGGGTTGGAGCGCTAGATGGTGCATCTTGGACCAAAGAGAACTTGGGGCCTTAGGGAGGAGCACAACTGCTCTCCAGAGGCAATCAAATAAGAAGGGTTTGAAAGCTAGAGCAGCCTAACCCAGGACAGAAACCAATGCAGACAGTGTCTGAGAGTAAGAAACCAGAGAGACATCTTCCTGGCTGTCACAGACTGCCTAGGAACAATGGATGCTCCATTTAGCATTAGACCTTGGAATAGCCAGAATCAAAATTGACATGGCTTCCCCAGATTCTGGGAGAGGTGAGAGAGTTTAGACTGGATACAGACAAATATTTTGCAGTGACACTCTTCAGAAAAGACTAAAATCTGTGGAAGATGAAATATGCTATTCCTTTAAGTGGTGATAACAGAATAATGGATATATATCGAGCTCTACGCCAGTTAGAGTCTGTTATGGACTCCAGAAAAGCCAAGATCTTTAATCCTCTTTTAATATTGCTTGATGGGAGCTTTTTTATTATTTCCATGGAAATGTGACCCACCCAATTGTGGGTGGTAACTTTGATTAGATGGTTTCCATGGAGATGTGTCTCCACCCATTCAAGGTGAAGTTGCTTACTGGAGTCCTTTAAGAAGTGTTCTATTTGCTAGCTGCTAGAATGCAACACACCAGAGATGGATTGGCTTTTAATAAAAGGGGATCTATTTAGTTAATATATAGTTCTTCAGAGGAAAGGCAGTGTTCTAGTTTGCTAGCTGCCAGAATGCAACACACCAGAGACGGATTGGCTTTTAATAAAAGGGGATTTATTTTGTTAGTTCTTCAGAGGAAAGGCAGCTAACTTTCCACTGAGGTTCTTTCTTACGTGGAAGGCACAGGATGGTCTCTGCTGACCTTCTCTCCAGGCCCCTGGGTTCCAACAACTTTCCCCGGGGTGACTTCTTTCTGCATCTCCAAAGGCCTGGGCTGAGCTGCAAGTGCTGAGATGAGGAATGCCAAGCTGCTTAGGCTGTGCTACGTTGTGCTCTCTCATTTAAGCACCAGCCAATTAAGTCAAACGTCACTGATTGCAGCAGACACGCCTCCTAGCCGACTGCAGATGTAATTAGCAACAGATGAGGTTCACGTACCATTGGCTTATGTCCACAGCAACAAGACTAGGTATGCTCACCTGGCCAAGTTGACAATTGAATCTAACTAACACAGGCAGCTAACTTTCCACTGAGGTTCTTCTCACGTCCTGTGTGGGAAGGCACAGGATGATCTCTACTGGCCTTCTCTCCAGGCCTCTGGGTTGCAGCAACTTTCCCCAGGGTGATTCCTTTCTACATCTCCAAAGGCCTAGGCTGAGCTGTGAGTGCTGAGATGAGGTATGCTGAGCTGCTCGGGCTGTGCTACGTTGAGCTCTCTCATTTAAGAACCAGCCAATTAAATCAAATGTCATTCATTGCAGCAGACACACCTCCTAGCTGACTGTAGACATAATCAACAACAGATGAGGTTCACGTACCATTGGCTCATGTCCACAGCAACAGAACTAGGTGCCTTCACCTGGCCAAGTTGACAACTGAATCTAACTACCACAAGAGGGAACCATTCTGGAAAAAGCTTTAGAGCCCAGGAGCCATGAGAGCCCCACACAGCCAGAGACATTTGGAGAAGAAGAATGAAAATGTCCCAGGATAGCTTCATGAAACAAGAAGCCTGGAGAGAAAATTCGCTGGCTGGTGGACTCTCTGCTTCATGGCTCTGTGGTGTTCTGAAGCTTTCTCCAAAATACTTCGTTTATAGGATTCCAGTAAACTAATCAAGTTTCCAAACTATAGTACTGAATAGGGATCAGAAGAAACCGTTGCTCCCACAAGATTGATTAGGATTAAAATGTGGCTTTTCTAGGGTACGTAAATCCTTTCAAACCAGCACGGGGGCCAAACTGACTGCTGAGGAAGAAGAAATTTTAAACAAAAAAATGATTTTAAAAAAACCCCAAAAACAATGAAACAAGCAAAAACAACAAACTGAAAGAAAGAAGAAAAACTAAAAAAAAAAAAAAAAAAAAGATCAAGGAAAATTCAGAAGTAATATGCTTGAAAGGAAAAAGAATGCCAAGATCAGCGGTGTCCTGGAGGAGCTGTTCCAGCAGGGCAAGCTTCTTGCCTGTGCTGCTTCGAGGCCAGGCTAGTGTGGCTGAACAGATAGCTGTGTGCTAGAAGGCAAGGAGCTGGGGTTTTATCTGAGGAAAGCCAAGGCCTGGAAAGGTGAATAATTCCTCCCTCCCATCCTAACTCATGTAATAGAGGTGTTTAAAAATGGACCAAAGACTTGGACACTTTAGGCTAGAAAACGTTAAGTTATGTAAGATATTAAAACTTGGGTGACCTGGATGAAGGATATATGGGAACTCTAAACATTTGCAACTTTTCTGTACAATTATCCCACAATATCATTTTTTAAAAAGTGCTCAATCAGGGAAATGAAAATTAAAGCATGATACTACTGCCTCATCCAGTAGAACGGTTAAAATGAAACAGGTATGTTATAGAGTATTTTGTGAAGCACCCAGAACTCTTGAAACATTGCTAATGAGAACATAAAAATGGCACAAAAACCTTGGAAAATCTATTTGGCAAATAGATTTTGCTAAATCTTGCAAATTAGAATAAGTTCTAATTTTGTATGAAATGCTACATATGAATTCTCATAACAGTTTCAGAAGTCAGATGCTCTTCTTATCCTCATTTTCAGATGAGGAACCAGTGATGTGCTGGGGCTGGCTCTTATTGGTTTGTGAGAGCCAATCATAGAATTTTCAGGATTTTTGTTAGTTGACATCCTGTTGTTAGTTTGAAATCAGCTGAGGTGGGAATATTTACTGCATGAAAACTGGCAAATGCTACATGTTAGGGCTTTTGACAAAAAATATCTGTCAAATATTTTACCAGCACATCAGTGAAATAAGCTCAAAGAGGTTTAGTGAGGTTACAATTGGCTGATCCCCGGCCAGTCTCATTACTCCAAAACCCATAGTCTAAGCTACTGTGACCTCACTGGGGATGCTTTTATACTGGGGGACAAGACTGATCACCTCACTTCATCACCAGAGGAAAGTCATCGTACTTACCCAGGACTCTACATAGATGTAAGGGGATTTGCAGGGCTTTTCTTGCGGGCCTGGAATTCAAATATTGGGCATTTCTGTAACTCAGGATAGGTCAAAGGTAAGAGAACAAAAGCATAACCCAAATTCTTTGGTAACAATGCTGATGTACAAGTTTCATATAATGAATGAATGGGTGAACAAAGGAATGAATATGTAAGTGTATTTTTCCCCATCTCCTCAGTGAATTTCATAAAGGATAATAGTCAAGCCCTCATTGAAGGGATGGGAATGTCTGTTATAAAGCAAGTTATAGGTGATTTATTTGTATTGCATGTTCTGAATTATGAAGAACTGAACATCATTTGCTGTGAGATCAAGCAGGATGGTGCAAGAGAAAACATTCACTTGGTTTTGAAGAAGGGTTCAGAGGCCTGTAACCTCTTTCTTAAATCTCTTGGAAAGTGGAACTACCCTCTATTTCAGGACTTAAATGGACAAAGTAAGTATCAATTTTCTTGTATCTATTCTACAAATTGAATAAACTATGAAGAAGCCCCATAATCTCGACATCAGAGCCTCTGCTTTCCTCCCTCTTCATATCACCTAGCAGTTGACTTTGGCTCAGGCTTGTGAAAAACTCAAAAGCTCACAGAAAAACCTCCCATTACATCATTTGATGTGGAGCCAAATAAGTAATTCCAGGGCCAGGAAAAAAAGGTTCAGCATATGTGTTGGTTTGAAAGGATTTATGTACCCTAGAAAAGTCATATTTTAGTCCAAATCCAATCTTGTGGGGACAACCGTTTCCCTTAAACCCTATTTAGCACTGCATGTTGGAAACTTGATTAGATTATCTCCCTGGAGATGTTACTCACTCAAGAGTGGGTGTTAAACGGTATTAGGTAGAGACCTGTCTCCACCCATTTCAGGTGGGTCTTGATTACTTTTTTGGAATCCTATAAAAGAGAACAACACAAGAGAGAAGGCCATGAGATTCTGAGAGAGCAGAGAACACTGCAGAACCACGAAACAGAGAGTTCATCAGCCAGTGATTTTTGGAGATGAAGAAGGAAAACGCCTCCTGGGGAGCTGGAGAGGAAACTAGCAGATGATGCCATGTTCACCATGTGCCCTTCCAGCCAAAAGAGAAACTCTGACTGTGTTTGCCATGTGTCCTTCCACTTGAGAGAGAGACCCTGAACTTCACTGGCCTTCTTGGACCAAGGTATCTTTCCCTGGATGCCTTAGATTGGACATTTCTGTAGACTTGCTTTAATTGGGACATTTCCTCAGCCTTAGAACTATAAACTAGCAACTTATTTAAATTCCCCCTTTTAAAAGTCATTCCATTTCTGGTATATTGCATTCCAGCAGGTAGCAAACTAGAACAGCATAGTATCACTTCAAAATAAAAGTAGGCAATAAATACACTTATTAAGTGATAAAGATTATCAGTGGCTCAGCTGGCTAGTTACTCCATGACTCCAAGAGAGCCTGGCATATTCAAGGAGAATGCTTCTGCTTTTCATGAAATATTTCATTTAGTTTTTATTCTAAGTTAGCAAATTATACATGACAGATTTTAGTCAAAGTTAAGGCTTGATCTGCTCAAAGTTAGCCCTAATCATCATTCTCAGCCATACTTTACACTTGCCTTAACCCAAACCCATCCCATTCCCAATCAGCTGCTATGAGTTTTGGTGGTGGAAAGGGGGAAGCAGAAGGCAGAAGGGGAAGGAGGATAGAGAAAGACAGGGAAAAGCAGGAGGAGACACTTAGAGCCCATTGTGCTAGCTCAGAACTGGGGAAGGAAGATGCTAAGTATCACTCCCCCTTCCTTCTCCTGGACTCTAGGTTCTGAGAGTCAAGATTTGGGTCATTTTCAGGGTCACCTCTTCCCTACCAGATGCTTCATAAGATGTCAGAAGAAGACTTAGATGATTTGGCTCAGGATTTGAAGAGCTTATACCATATGCCATCTTTTCTGAACTTCTATGCCCTGGGTGAAGATACCACATCATTTTTAACTGGAAAAGCACCTCCACAGAAGGGGGACTGACCATCACTGCGTGGAGTGGCATGGAGCAACATGGAGTGGCTGACACTGGGGGTCTCCTGGAGACTCTTCAGAACCCCTGCATCATTGAAAGGGTATCAGGCAAAGGAAAGTCTACTCCGCCACAGCGAATCACCATGCTCTGGGCCTCCGGAAAGCGTGGGGCATTGGCCAAGTTCAAATTTGTCTTCTTTCTCCATCTGAGCAGGGCTCAGGGTGGGCACTTGGAAACCTTGAGCGATGAACTCCTGGATATACCTGACACATCAGGAAGCAGACTTCCATGCACTTGTTGCTGAGGCGATGGCAAAGGGTTCTTTTTCTCCCTGATGGCTACAATGAATTCAAACCCCAGAACTGCCCAGAAATCAAAGTCCTGATTAAGGAAAACCACTGCTTCAAGAATATGGTCATTGTTGCTTTTGTAGAGCTGCGAGAAAGCCAGCAGATGCCTCCATGTGCGTCATGTGCCCTTCCAGCTGAGAGAGAAACATTGAACTTCATCGG
>PVIY010015964.1:28320-52821 GCA_004026745.1 Myrmecophaga tridactyla
AAAAAAAAAAAAAAAAGGGAAACATCTCAAAAAAGAAAAAAAGAAGAGAAAAAAGGAAAAGCATTCTTCTGGCCCTAATAGTTCTGAAATCTCCAAAAAGTAACTGAGACTTTGGCCTCAGCCATTAAATTTAAAAATATGCTTTTTAAAAATTATTTGATCTTGGAATTTGCTATATACGTATGTTTTGCAGTAAATCACAGCCCTTTCCATATAGACATTTTTTCATATGTGGGACCATTATCCCTCTAGAAATACATTCTTAACATGCTATGACCTGGAAGTATTGAATCAGTTGATAGTCATGCCACAGTTATGGATCTTTGTACATATCAAAACACCATTTTTGGTATTTGTGTGTGTATATGTTTGGCTAAGTTATCACTTCATAAGTTGATTATAAGAAGACCTTACTACCATCAGCACAGGTAACCTGCCTAGCAGTTCATGGGTCTTGCTGAGTCAAGTGTCAATCAAGGGATGAAGCTAAGTAAGGGGTGAGGCTTTGCTCTTGACACTTAAAAGTTTAATAGCTTTATATACTATTATATAATATATAAAGAGAGTGAAATTCTTCACTGTTGTTTTTACATCTGTGCTTTTTAAAAATATTTTAGGAGATTAATTTATTCGTCCTGAGTAGGATTAGTGAATGTGTCTGCAGAAAAATGATGAACAAACATACTTATAACAAAGTTTCACTGTTTTATGTAATGCAGAGTTTCTAGCACCTTCCTTTTTTGTTTTGTAACAATTAAAATATTTCCTCCCTATTTAGAAAGGTAAGTATACTTCAACCTATTAGTTAGTCTCATAGAGATGATGCTGTGGTGATAAGAATGTTTATGATAGACTGATGGATTGTTTTGCAAATGTGCCGTATTGGCATGTATTAAAGTGATACCTCAAAACACGGAAATATTTTTTAGAAGGACAGTGAAATCTTCATTAGAACTGATTTTTATTTTTACTCTATTCAGTATGTAAACTTTATGAAACTTGTTTCTATGAGTAATATGGAAAATTTTTATAAATATGAACATATATGTTTATTTTGTCAGAAATAATTTGTATGTAGTTGTGAATCAAGTTTCACACAGAATCTATGGTTTCATAAATAATCAGTTTGGGGTGTTTCCAGTCTTCTGCTTCAGTCACAAACCTCAGGAGCAACCATAAAAATTTAGAATTAAAGAGTTTTATTCTGTGCTTTTTAAAATTTAAGAGCCAGGGAGTTGCATCATGAAAGCCTTTATATAATAGTGGAGATTGTATATGGCTAAACATTTTCCAGCACATATTAGCAGGTTTAAACATTTCTTAGATTTAAATTTCAAAGTGATCAAGCATTACTTATTTTCCTTAGTACTTAGGTATACATCTCTTATACCCAGTATGTTAACTACTTATTATTTTGTAGCAGTGTTGAAAGTCAACTCAATATCATGTATAGCACCAGATTGAAAGAACCTCAGAGTAAAATTTTTCAAATTGGTAGCCCACTGACAGGTCTACAGGTGAATTTACGTGGTGAGATCAGGTCAGTGCATATAACCTCGTAGGATGGAAAATTTTGCTGATTCTTCTTTCACCAGCTCCCTAATTGTCATGTCCTTAATAAGACTCAGGGAGCCTCAAAACACCTTCTAACATATGCTTACCTGAAGCTCATGCTCAAATTCTCTTGCTGCATCCACATCCCTATATTCTAGCATTAATCATAGAAGCTCTAACACTTCTCACTTTTCTGTAACCCAGTTTAGTTATCTGGCCTTTCAAAAAGAAACAGTTTTGTTTAACTAATTCAGTCAGTTATTTTGAAAGAAATACAGAGCTACTAGATTTTTAAGGGTTTATATTGCCTTTGCTATTATTTTGTGAGAATACAATGCAGTAACCTTTATTTGTTTGGTTATCAAGATGAAAAGTAAATATAAAAAAATGTTTTTGTAAAAAGTGTGGAAAATGGTACACACAAAAGGATGGCTTCATCCAATTGAGAATGTAACATAGTTAAAAATGATAATAATTATAGTGAAACAAAGTTCATCCAAATAGTTATAACTTTTACTTCTGTTAATTCTACAGATGACAAATTGGCTTATTAGATTTGTTTTCTGAAGGTGATACAATTAATGATTTAGAAAATTATATAAAATTCAGTCTTCATTAACTAATACGGCATGCAAATTAAAAATTTTTAATGCTCAGTAATTTCCCCCTTGAGATAATCTTGGAATTATTCTTAAGTAACTTTCCCTTATTATTAGCACAATTTATGAAATACCTCATTTGAAGAAAAATCCTTTATTTTTGCTAAAATAATTTTCTTCTTAAATGATCTTGTTAGTATTATTGGGATTGGATGCAAACCTCGCTGATAATTTTTAGGAGAATATAAATGAAATCTTATTACAGGCAGTATGTAGCAGAATGAAAACTGAATTTAATTCAAAAATCAAAAAGACCTGGCTTTCCTAACTACTTATTTGACCTTCAACAAAGTCATTTAACTTCTCTGGGACTTAGTATCTTTCATCTATAAAATGTACCAAATTATCTCTGAAGTCTCTTCCAATCTTTAATGTATACGTTTATCAATGTTTTAGTAAAATTCAAATAATATTTATTTTAGAAATTATTGTGTGTAATCAGCTAGTATTCTTTGTTGGTGAAGGTTGAATTTATGATGACAGCTGTTAAGAACATTCAAAGTTACTCAATTCTTTAAGCAGGTAATTTTTGGTTCACATCATTAACTGCCCCGTGTCATTTTCACCAGAAGCAGACAGAATTTGCACGTAGAATTGCATCGGTATGTAGATTATCCGAACACTTTGAGGCCATTGCTTTTGGACCTACTCCCCACACAGTTCCCCCTTTCTATTCTCCATATCATCTGCTGGCTAAACTCTCTCAGAGGTATCTCCTGTTCTTCACACTTAGTGCATCTCTATTTATATCTGGTTTTCTTGAGGTGAAAACACCAGTAAATGAGGAGTAAAACAACATGAGAATGTGGTCATTGTCACCAACCCCACCGAATGCCTGCGGCCCATCAGGCAGTCAGGTGCTCTGACTGCAGAGGTGGGAGGTACATCAGAGGACAGCGTCCAGGCTCTTATGAGGGAAGGGCTGATAATGGAGCTCCCTGAAGGCTTGCTGCTCCAGATTAAGAAATCCAGGTGCTTGAGGAATCTGACAAAGACCCCTCTCTTTGTGGTCATCACTTGTGCAGTCCAAATGGGGGGAAGTGAGTTCCACTCCTACACACAAATCACACTGTCCCCTACCTTCTGTGATCTGCTGATACATAAAAACAAGCCTAAGCATAGTGTAGCTGCAAGTGACTTCGCTCAGAGCCTTGTCCTCTGTGGAGACCTGGCTCTAGATGGTATGACCTCCCGCAGGTTTGAGTTCAAGCCTGAGGACGTGTCCAGTAGGAACGATTATGTCCTATTGACAACTGGACTCTTGTCAGTCAGCTCAAAGGTTCAAGCCAAAGTTTTAATTCTGTCATAAATCATTCCAAAAGTATGTAGCAGGATGCAGACTCAACAGTTTGTTGATGTCTCATGAGCCAGAGGAGGTGACCAAGGGGAATGGTGACTGGCAGGAAAGGTTTCCATTTCAGACAGCACATCCCTGTATAGTAACCTGCTCCTACAAGCGTGGGCCATCTGCTGAGGCCACTAGGATCATTATGAAGCACTGGCAGCATTCCATCAGCATGGCAGCCTCCTCGAGCTTTCCATCACTAAAAGGCCTCCTGGAGTCAGGAGTCCCTGCAAAATGTGAAAAACACATTTTGCACGGACTCAAAAGAGCAAGAAATTCTGAAAGCCATAAACATAATACCCTTTGCAGAGTGAGGCATTAATCTATTCCATGAAAATATATCCAGATCAGCCTGATCTAAGAATTTGAAGATTTCTTTAGTGGCAAAAGCTTATATATCAACTCAGAGAACATCGCTGATTACTTATTTGACTTTTTTGTTTTGCCTAACTATGCAAGTGCTCAGGACTTCATTAAACTGGAGCTCCTGAGGGGAGCCACGGCTTTGCAGGACAAGTCTTTAGAAGACAGTCACAAAGTTTTCACAATCATATGGTCGCGTCTAGAAAGCTGCATAGTTATACAATCATCTTCAAGAATCAAGCCTACTGGACCACAGCTCAAGAGTGTTGGGAAGAAATCCATACCTGAAAGAGAATAAACGCTCACCCAATTTTGGAGAAGAAAAGAATTTACTTAGGATTTTGCAAGAATGAGAGGGCAACCAAAATGGGGTGGCTGACAGGTGGCGACAGGAAGCAGTAATATTTATTCCTAAGCCTAGCACACACATCCCTCCCCTGTTTCTCCATTGGATGGGTACTCTAGAGACCTATTTGAGAGGCTTAATTAACCCACATAAGTCCCATTCCCCACCTTTTGGTAACTTTGACCCTACTTATTTTTCCCCATATAAGGAACTGGTGCCAATTCCTAAGCTTACATCAGGTTCTCTTTCTTCTTCTCCGGACTGTGAAGCCAGTCTGGGCTGGTTTTGTAGCCTTTTATTTAGTAAGTTTCATTTTTCCTATTTTGTGTCATTTTGTGTGAAAGCTAAACTTAATTTTTTTTTGACATGAGCAGGCTCCAGGATGTGAACCCGGGTCTCCAGCATGGCAGGCGAGAATTCTGCCACTGAGCCACTCTTGCATGGTCCTAACCTCTTTCTTTTAAACCTTTTTAGTTTTCATATTTTAGTTCTTCTAACTTGTTAAGAGCTTTTTCACATTTTTTATTGGAGGAATCTTCCTTTTTCAGAGGGTACAAATTGTTTTGCCTGTATTGAACAGGTGTTTGCTTGGTTAGAGTACTTTCAATAAGTTTTTGAGTTAACCCCTGGGTGCACAGAATAATGCAAAGCCGAATTGCTGTGAGTACCCTAGCTACAATGATTAAAGAAGTTAGAATGGACAGTGCCACCCCTTTCCATTTCCTAAACTACCTTTCCAACCATTCTGTGTGAGGGTTATTAATGCATGAATTTTTTGCCAATTTTTCAATAAGGCTGTCAAGCCTTGTATAGCTTTTATGATAGCTCCAGCTGGGGCTGTACTGTTGGGGATGCATGTAAAACAACTACATTTGAACATAAGTTAAATGCCTCCTTTTTCAGTTAGCATCATATTTACGGCTATCTTATTTTCTTACGCCGTTCGACTAGAAGCATCTAGTTATCTTGTGATTCTTTTCACTGCATTTCTGGTATAATTGAAGAATTATTGTTGATTATAATATATGTAATTAATATAGTCCACATTTTTATTAACTGTGACCCACTAAAATAGGAATGACTTAAATCTCATAGTTATTTGATTTCTGGCCTTAAATTTATTTGGGATTTTCCATGGAATTTCTATACTGTTTAAATAGATTCGGTCATCAACAGAACCAAGTAAGCTTTTTTTCCCCTTGGATTTGAGCTGCTGCTTGTTTTTAAATGCCAGGGTGAATGGGATGGCCAATTGAACCAGAGCACAGGTCCCTTTTCACTTCGTAGGTCATACTGGTCGGAGGCTACCCTTTCCACAATACCACCTGAGGTCTGCTCGTGCCATGGCTGGACTGGAGAAACTGCCAGTACCACACCGAGTCATGGTCCGCAGCTTCTGGAGCTCTTCTCCCCATTTAGACAGACAGGAGGGGTGGTTTCCGGGACAGAGGTGGGAGCTGGTATGGCCTTGACTTTTCTCCTCTTGACTGGAGGGAAAAGAGAGGACAATGTATTATAATTTTCATCAGGAATAGTATTTTATAAAATGAGTACCATACATTTAAACTCTTCAGGAGAGTTGGGGCCAAGATAGTGGCTTAGCAAAGTGTGGGATTTAGTTCATCCTCCAGAGCAGCTACTAAATAGCCAAGAACAGTACAGAACAACTGCTGGGGCCACGTCAGTGACTGGACACACAGAGTATCCCAGTCTGGACCAGCTGGACCAAATGTGAGCCCACCCAGAACTGTGAGTTCCCCAAGCCACTGTGGCCAGCGCCCCCTCCCCCACAGGCTGCTCCCCAGAGGGGAAAGGAAAGGGACTTTACCAGCAGCAGGGGCTGAGTGCAACTAAGCTCCAATTTTGGAATTAATTAACAAATTCTGACTACTAAAATAGACCCCCAGCTCAGCTGAACCTAGAGTAAAAGCAGAGGTCACTGGTTTTTGCCCCGGTACAGAGAGGGCAGGGCTGATAGAAAGAAGAAGAAGAAGAAAAAAAAACAGAGGTTTTTTTTGGGATTTGAAAAGGTCTTGGCCCTGAAGGAAAGGAGGGGGCACATAGGACTTGGAGATACACAGAGCAACATACCAACTTAAGCTCTTGATTGGCAAACCCAAGGAACGGGGGTCCTGCTCTGATAATGACTTTTCTCTTTCGTTTTGGTGGTTGTGTTTCTACTGCTTGACCGCTCTCTGGATACAGCTACAGGGCTTCTCAGGCTCCACGGCCCAAGGCATAGGCAGAATTAAACTTGAGTGTTTGTCTGGAGCCTGTGCCTTCCCAGGGAAAGGGGTGGGACCCAGCTCAGGTGGAATCCCTCCCTCAAGGAGTTCAGACTCCAGGGTCTGGAAAAGTGAAATGATTAAAACCAACCTACAACCTCTCCTATGTCTCAACCACCCCCCAGCAGGGAGAGTCTGCTGAAGTTAAAGGTACCAGATCACCTTCTGCTGGTGGGACCCACAGGCAGACAAGTGCCACATACTGAGCAGGATAGGAAAAACAGAATCCTGAGGCTTCATAGGAAAGCCTTTCAACCTGCTGGGTCTCACCCTTAGGGAAAACTGATGCAGGTGAGTCTTTCCTCCTGATAGGAAGCCTGTATGGTCTGGGAAAATCTGACTGGGATCCATGATACCTAAGTAGACCTTTCTAAGAGGAGAAAAAGGCACCATACAGGCAGGGCAAGAAACAAGAATTGAAAAATTCTGATTTGTTAAACAAAACCTAAGCTAGAGGTCCAGAATAAGCTGAAATGAATGTCAAAGAACAGATAGACAACAAAGTCATCCAGCAAGAAAACTCTAGGTAAAAAAAAAGTGAAAACGATCTCCAGAATAAACTAATTAAGGCAATTAAATGCCTAGACGCCAGCAAAAAATAACAAATCACGCTAGGAAAATTGAAGATATGGCCCAGTCAAAGGAACAAACCAACAATTCAAATGAGATACAGGAGTTGAAACAGTTAATTCAGAATGTTCAAACAGACATGGAAAACCTTATCAAAAATCAAATCAGTGAATTGAAGAAGGATATAAAGAAGGCAAGGGATGAAAAAGAGAAGAAATCAAAAGTCTGAAAGAACAAATCACAGAACTTATGGGAATGAAAGTCACGGTAGAAGAGATGAAAAAAACAATGGAAACCTACAATGGTAGATTTCAAGAGGCAGAAGATAGGATTAGTAAACTGGAGGATGGAACATCTGAAATTCAACAAGTAGAAGAAAATATAGGGAAAAGAATGGAAAAATATGAGCAGGGACTCAGAAACTGAAAGACAACATGAAGGACATGAATATATGTGTTGTGGGTATCCCAAAGGAGAAGAGAACAGAAAAGGAGGAGAAAAACTAATGGAGGAAATTATCACTGAAAATTTCCCAACTCTCATGAGTCTCAATAAATTTAAAAAGATTGAAATCATACAAAACACTCCCTCAGATCATGAAAGAATGGAGTTGGAAATCAATAATAGGCAGAGTGCCAGAAAATTCACAAATATATGGAGGCTCAACAACACACTATTAAACAACCAGTGGGTCAAAGAAGAAATTACAAAAGAAATCAGTAAATATCTCAAGGCAAATAAAAATTAAAACACAACTTATCAAAATTTAGGGGATGCAGCAAAGGCAGTGCTAAGTGGAAAATTTATTGCCCTAAATGCCTATATCAAAAAAAGAAGAAAGAACAAAAATCAAGGAATTAATTGTCCACTTGGAAGAACTAGAGAAAAAACAGCAAACAAACCCCAAAGCAAGCAAAAGGAAAGAAATAATGAAGATTAGAGCAGAAATATATGAAATTGAGAACATGAAAACAATCGAGAAAATCAATGTGCTGGTTTGAAATGATTTATGTACCCTAGAAAAGCCATGTTTTAATCCTAATCCCATTTTGTGAAGGCAGCCATTTCTTCTAATCCCTATTCAGCACTTGTGCTGGTTTGAAAGGAAGTATGCCCCCTAACAAAAGCCATTGTTTAATATTAAATCCCATTTCATAAGGTAGAATAATCTCTATTCAATACTGTATGTTTGAAACTGTAATGAGATCATCTCCCTGGGTGATGTGATTTAGTCTAGAGTGGTTGTTAAGCTGGATTACGTGACAACATGTCTCCACCCATTTGGGTGGGCCTTGACTAGTTTCTGAAGTCCTATAAGAGAGGAAACATTTTGGAGAAACAGATTCAGAGAGAGCAATACTATGAAGCAGAGAGTCCACCAGCCAGTGACCTTTGGAGATGAAGAAGGAAAACGCCTCCCGGGGAGCTTCATGAAACCGGAAGCCAGGAGACAAAGCTAGCAGATGATGCCGTATTCGCCATGTGCCCTTCCAGCCAATAGAGAAGCTCTGACTGTGTTCGCCATGTGCCGTCTCACTTGAGAGAAAAACCCTGAACTTCATTGGCCTTCTTGAACCAAGGTATCTTTCCCTGGATGCCTTTGATTGGACATTTCTATAGACTTGTTTTAATTGGGACATTTTCTCGGCCTTAGAACTGTAAACCAGCAACTTATTAAATTCCCCTTTTAAAGAGCCATTCTGTTTCTGGTATATTGCATTCTGGCAGCTAGCAGACTAGAACAGCACTGTATAATTGAAACTGTAATGAGATCATCTCTCTGGAGATGTGACTCAATCAAGAGTGGTTATTAAGCTGGATTAGTTAGAGACCTGTCTCCACTCATTTGAGTGGGTCTTGATTAGTTTACTGGAATCCCATAAAAGAGAAAGAATTTTGGAGAAAGAGAGAGATTCTGAGAAAGCAGAATGAGATAGCCATGAGAAGCAGAGAGCCCACCAGCCAGCGACCTTTACAGGTGAAGAAGGAAAATCCCTCCCAGGGAACTTCATGAAATAGGAAGCCAGGAGAGAAAGCTAGCAGATGATGTTGTGTTTGCCACATGCCCTTCCAGATGAGAGAGAAACCCTGACTGTGTTCACCATGTGCCTTCTCACTTAAGAGAGAAACCCTGAACTTCATTGGCCTTCTTGAACCAAGGTATCTTTCCCTGGATGCCTTTGATTGGACATTTCTATAGACTTGTTTTAATTGGGACATTTTCTCAGCCTTAGAACTGTAAACTAGCAACTTATTAAATTCCTCTTTTTAAAAACCATTCCGTTTCTGGTATATTGCATTCCAGCAGCTAGCAAACTAGAACAGATTTTGGTACTGAGAGTGGGGTGCTGCTGCGGTTTGCAAATACCAAACATGTTGGAGTGGCTTTTTAAATGGATAAGGGGAGGATTCTGGAAGGGTTGTGAGGAGATTGATAGAGAAGGCCTAGAATACTTTGAAGAGACTGTTGGTAGAAATGTGGACTCTAAAGACACTTCTGATAAAGCCTTAGACAGAAATGAGGAACATGTTTATAGACTGGAAGGAAAGTGAGCTTTGTTTTAAAATTGCAAATAATCTGGCAAAGTTAACTAGTGGCTTTGGCTGGAAGGCAGATTTTAAAAGTCTCGAATTTGGACATTTAGCAGAAGAGCTCTCCAAATTAAATGTCAAAAGTGCAGCCTGGTTTCTCCTCACAGCCTATAGTGAAATGTGACAGGAAAGAGATGAGCTGAGAACTGAACTTTGGGTACAAACAAACAAGAAATTGAAGTTCTGGAAAATTCCGGGCCGCCAGAAAGGGAGACCCCGGAGAATAGTGCCCTGTGTGAGGATCTAACCAAATGTGGAACCAACCAGCCAGCCATTTCAGAGAAAGCTAGGATTGGACACGGAGGTATCCAGGAAGGATTTGTGGAAACTCCTTATGTCTGATGGGCATGATCCAAGGCTACTACATAGAAAGCCAATGACAGTGCTGTGTATAAACACAGCCACTGCCAGTCTGTACTGGGGGGTTCAGAAAAGGGACACATTGGAGGAAAGATAACTTCAGAGGCAAAGCCACAGAGGCTGAGAGGTCTGAAGTCAAGAAGCCTCAGGCCAGGAGAGTGGGCCCACCCAAGCCTGTGAAGAGGGTGATTTTGCCCCAAAGGCAGAGGATGGGCCTTTTACCTGGTTGCAGTGGAAGAGTCATGCCACCTCAGGCCTTGGAGAGGGTGAAGCACATTCCTTGGGGTTTGGGGAGAGGCTGGCTGCCACCACATGGAGGGGTTGAGTGTGTGCCCCAGAGATGACAGAGAGCCCAGGTATGGCCCCGATGCTTGGAGAGGGTAGAGCCAAGAAAAAGGTGGTCTCCCCAGTGTTCCCCAAGGTTGTGTTCAGAGAGAGGCAGGCCTCTGCATAGGCCCTTGGAAAGGGTGGGACTGCTGCTTTCTAAAGCTTTGAAGATAACTAACTCTCAGACTTTGAAATCTAATGGACTTTGCCCTTCAGGTTTTCAAAACGGCTTGGGTCTGGTGACCTCTGTGTTCCTTCCTCCCTATGAGAAATGGGTATATGTATCCTATGACTGTTCCTCCTTTGTATGTTGGCGGCAAATAACTTGTTTTGAGTTTCTACAGGTCCAGAGCTAAGGATAACTTTGCTTTATGACAGACCATGCCTGTAACTAACTTTGAGATTTTGTACTGGTTTTAATTTTGTATTGTATTTGTAATGTTACTGATGGTTTAAAGTTCTCAAATATTGTTATGGAATAAGTGTATTTTGTATATGGAAAAACTTTTTTAGGGTCCAGAGGGTGGAATTTATCTGGAAGGGCAAGGTGTTCTAAATAGCTGGAAGTATACTGAGAAAGAAAAATGAAGTCAGAGGTCTCGCGCTACCTGCTTTAAGGTGTATTACAAAGCTACAGTGGTCAAAACAGCATGGTACTGGCATAAAGATAGATATACTGGCCAATGGAATCTAACAGAGTGTTCAGATATAGACCCTCTCATCTATGGATAATTGATCTTTGATCAGATAGTCAAGCCAACTCACCTGGGACAGACCAGTCTCTTGAATAAATGGTCCCCAGAGAACTGTATATAGACATGCAAAAGAATGCAAGAGGATCCATATCTCACACCCTATACAAAAGTTAACTCAAAATGGATCAAAGACCTAAACATTAGATCTAAGACCATAAAACTGTTAGAAGAAAATGTAGGGAAATATCTTATAAATCATATAATAGGAGGTGGTTTCCTAGACTTTACACCCAAAGCACGAGCATTGAAGAAAGAAAGAAAGAACTGGGAACTCCTCAAAATTAAACACTTTTGTGCATCAAAGAACTTCACCAAGAAAGTAAAAAGACAGCCTACACAATGGGAGACAATATTTGGAAATGATATATCAGATAAAGGTCTAGTATCCAGAATATATAAAGAGATTGTTCAACTCAACAACAAAATGACAGATAATCCAATTACAAAATGGGCAAGAGACTTGAACAGACACTTCTCAGAAGAGGAACTATAAATGACTAAAAGGCACATGAAAAGATGTTCAACTTCCCTGGCTATTAGGGAAATGCAAATCAAAACCACAGTGAGGTATCTCACACCTACCAGAATGGCCATTATTGATAAAACAGAAAATGACAAGTGCTGGAGAGGATGTGGAGAAAGAGGCACCCTTGTCCACTGTTGGTGGGAATGTAAAATCGTACAACCACTGTGGAAGGCAGTTTGGCGGGTCCTCAGGAAGCTAAGTATAGAATTTCCATATGACTCGATAATACCATTGTTGGGTATCTACTCAGAGGACATGAGGGCAAACACACAAATGGACATTTGCACACCAATGTTTATAGCAGCATTATTTACAATGCCAAGAGATGGAAATGGCCCAAATGTCCATCAACAGATGAGGGGCTAAACAAGCTGTGGTATATACATATGATGGAATATTATGCAGCTGTAAGACAGAATAAAGTCATGAAGTATGTAACAACATGGATAGACCTAAGGACATTATGCTGAGTGAGATAAGCCAGAAACAAAAGGACAAATGCTGTATGGTCTCACTGATATGAACGGACATTAGTGAATAAACTTGGATAATTTCAGTTAAGAACAGAGGTCATCAAGAGATAGAAATAGGGTAGATATTGGGTAATTGGAACTGATGGGATACAGATTGTGCAATGGGACTGATTATAAAAGAAATATATAGTACAATACTACCTAACTGTAATACAATTATGTTAAAACACTGTATGAAGCTGAGTCTGAGAATGATAGAGGGAGGAGGCCTGGGGGCACAAATGAAATCGGAAGGAAAGATACATGATAAACTCCTCTTCATTTTTCTCCATACTTAACTGAAAGGGCATGATAAGAGCAGTGGGTTGGCCTGTTGAGCAAGCATAACGGTCTCCTTTGTTTAGACTTTGGACAGTATATTTAATCTATCCTATCCAGGCATTTGTCTCTCCATACCTTGTCTTTATCTCCATGGTTTGCTTCAGATCTTCTACCTTGACCATCCTGACAACTTTGGGATCATTGTGAATTGGGGAACTGGCTTCCAGATGGGTTTCCCTTGGTACTGCTGAAGGGCTATTTGGAGAGGGCATTGTGGGTGTCGGGGAGAGTATTTGTATCTTGAGCTTTCTTATAGGGTCTCTCTCAGAAATGTCTGCCTCCAGCCCATATATTTTAACTATTGCATCTTTTTTGCTGCCCTGTTGGATATTTGTTTGCTTTCTTGATGGTTATCACCACCAGGTTATACTGAAGATTTTTGCAATTTGGTGGGCTGTTTCCTTTATAAAAGGTTATTTTATCTTTTAATGGCTTAGGTTTGTGAAACCTATCCTATGCTCATAGTCCACCTTCGAAACTGGGTAGTTCACTATATATCATCCTAGGAGGGGCAAAGAGAGGCTAGACTGTGTCTCCCCATTGGTTTTGGACACATGTACATTGCCACTGATTCACTAAGTCCCCACAGTTTATTGCTTGGTGTGCTGGTTTGAAAGGATTACATACCCTAGAAAAGCCATGTTTTAATCCTGATCCCATATTGTTGGAGCAAGGTTTCTATTAAACCCTATTCAGTACTGTATGTTGGAAACTTGATTAGATTATCTTCTCAGAGATATGGCGTGCCCAATTGTGGGTATTAAGTTTTGATTAGATGGATATGTGACTCCACCTATTCCACGTGGGTCTTGATTAGTTTACCGGAATCCTTTAAAAGAGGAAGCATTTTGGAGAAAGCTTGAGAAGGAGGAGAGAGCTACAGAACCATGGCAGAGCCATGAGACTGAGAGTCCACCAGCCAGAGACCTTTGGAGATAAAGAAGGAAAATGCCCCTGGGTGGGGGGCTTCAAGAAACAGCCACCACAGTTTGGTTTGCGCACGCACCAAACAGGAAGCAGTAATATTCCAGAAACAAGAAGCCTGGAGAGAAAGCTAGCAGATGTTACCATGTTCACCAAGTGCCTTTCCAGTTGAGAGAGAAGCTCTGAACATCATCGGCCTTCCTTGAGTGAAGGTAACCTCTTTTTGGTGTCTTAATTTGGACATTTCTATAGATTTGCTTTAATTTGGACAATTTCACAACCTTAGAACTGTAGACTTGCAACTTATTAAATTCCCCTTTTTAAAAGGCATTTCATTTCTGTGACCTCTAGAGTACCCAGCCAATGGTGAAACAGGGGAGGGATCTGCGTGTTAAGCTTTAGGGAATAAATATTACTGCTTCCTGTCATTTATTGTTCCAACTTCTTCCTCAATTGCTGGTGATTGTAACAGGTGGAGAAGTTGACGCTAATTGGCTCTCAGGTTTCCTGGGGTGGGGAGGGATGTGGGTAGGCTCCATTGGGCCTTCAGGGTCTCACAGTCCCTGCCGAGGGGTGGGGGAGAGGCATAGGGTGAGGGAAGACTCAATAAAGGATCCCAGGTTTTAGTTTCTAAAGATTTTGTCTCTGGTTCTAGGGTTTTAGCCTTTATGGGAATAAAGAGCAGTTCCTGTTTACTATAGCCAACACATAACATAACCAGAGTCCTCTTTGGAGAAGGGCTTTTTTCCATTCACATAAAGCACGAGGTCAGCACAGAGCCAATCCTCATTGGCTCTGTATTTTGGCTATAATATATCAGGTGGCAAGATGCTTTCTTCTGTCCAAATGTAACAACGATACTGAATCATTTTCATTTTGTCCTTTCCCTTGGTCTGATCACTATTGGTCCAATGTTTTAACATTCTCCCTCTTGGACTATCTAGAAGAATGTTCCCAGGAACCCTAGAGATTCCCCCTTACCTTTTTTCCTGGCTGGCCAATTGCCTTTATTACCCACTCTGAACCTTGTCACTTCGTCCACCTCTGGCCCTTTCCCTTGCAGGAGAAAGGAAACACAAATTGGGACTCTGCCCTCATGTCGCACAGTATGTCATGTGTCTCATGCACACAGACTCAACTCAGACTCATTAGAGTTTCCTGACCACCAAGGAAGTATTTAATAGTCCTTTTTCTTACCTTGGTCTGTGCACTGAGTTGCCTGGTCACGGAAGCAGATTTTTCCTTCCCTTTTCTCATTCACAATAAATGTTTGGTCTCGGGTCCTTTTGGCTGTCAGGAGTGGGCCTCTAATGGCAGAGGCTGAGACCGTGCAATCAGCAGGGCACGCCCACCCCTCATCCACCCCGGGGATCCCCCTCCAGAGCCTCGGTTTACGGACAAGCCCCCAAAGTTGTTGGAACGAAAAGTCGTACCTGAAAGAGAAAAAAAACACTCACCCAATTGTGGAGAAGAAAAGAATTTATTTATGATTTTGCAAGAACGAATGCACAACCAAAATGTAGTGGCTGATGCACCAAACAACAGGCAGCAGTAATATTTATTCCCTAAGCCTAGCGCGCAGATCCGTCCCCAATTTCACCACTGGCGGGTAGTCTAGAGGTCACAGCCTATTTGAGAGGTTTAATTACTGCACGTGAGTCCCACTCCCCCTTTTAGTGACCTTGGGCCTACTTATTTTTCCCATATAAGAACCTGGTGCCAATTCCTAAGGTTACATCAGGCTCTCTTTCTCTTTCTCCTGACTGTGAAACCAGTCCAGGCTGGTTTTGCAGTATTTTATTTAATAAATTTTGTTTTCCCCATTTCACGTCATTTGTGTGAAAGCTAAACTTAATTTTACTCTTACAACAGTCTCAGGTATTCCCTTTTAGCTACACTAATCCCCTAAAAATTAAAAAGGGATGCCCATATAATGCATTAGAATAACCTCCAGAGTGACCTCTCAACTCTACTTGAAATCTCCCAGCCAGTGAAAATTTATTTTGTTTCATTTCTCTTTTCCCTTTTGGTCAAGAGCCTTTCTCAATCCCATGATACCAGGGCCAGATTCAGGTCTGGGATTTCTGTCCTACATGCCAGAGAGATTTACACCCCGGGGAGTCATGTCCCATGAAGGGGAAGGGCAGTGAGTTCACCTGCCAAGTTGGTTTAGAGAGAGAGAGGTCACATCTGAGCAACAAAAGAGGTTCTCTGGAGGCGAGTCATAGGCATAATTATAAGTAGGCTTAGCTTCTCCTTTTCAGGAATAAGTTTCATAAGGGCAAGCCCCAAGATCAAAGGCTTGGCGTATTAAATTGGCAGTCCCCAGTGCTTGCGAGAATATCAGAAATTCCCCAGATAGGGAAGCTTAATACTTCCAATTATTATTTTTGCAGTCCCTCAAGGGGTCCTTGCAAATACTTTTTTATTGACCACCCAGATGACTCAGGGTTGCATCAGGGCATCACATTAACCTGGACAAAGCAACAAGTTCTCACTCCCTATTTGAGGTTCCGTGTAATTATGGTGTTTGAATAAACTGACCATACATGCAACCTTTGGTCTCACAAAGAAGTTGAAGTTTTAAAACACAGTCAGTCAGCCCCTTCCAACATGAAATAGTTAGAGTGGGCATAGCCCAAATACCCAAAGGGTAGGAGAAAGATCAAAGGTGGTGGTGGAGTTATAAAGAGAAGGTCAGGCTTAACAAATGAATATGATTGCTGAATAATCATATCATTATTTCTTTTAGTCTCCAGTACCTTAGAGCAGCTAGAACTAAAAACCTAAAATTGTGGAAATGTAACTCATACCAAACTCTGAAATCTGTTCTACAACTAATTATTGTGATGTGCTTTGAAATCTATTGCTTTTTAAAAAATTTTTTATTAATTAAAAAAAATTACAAGAAACACAAACATTCCCAACACATACACTCAGCAATTCACAATATCATCACATAATCTATTGCTTTTTAATATATATGTTATTTTTCCCAAAAAGGAAAAAAAAAAGAAAGAAAGAGAGAAGGAGTATAACTGAGAAAATAAAATGATTATGACTGCTGAATCATTATATAGATTTTTTTTTTTGGTCTCTAGTGTCTTGGAGCAGCTAGAAGAAAAAATGAAAAATTGTGGACCTGTAACCCATACCAAACTTTAAAATCTGTTCTATAACTATTGTTACAATGTACCTAGAAGTGTATTGCTTTTTTGTATTTATGTTACATTTCACAACTATAAAACCAACATAGTATCATCCTTTACCCTTTGGTCTGATTTACCTTAGTTCTAGCTTCATTCATATCTCTAATATGATTAGCTTCATTCATTTCTCTAATTGAAGGCTGATCTCTTTTTCAGCTTCATATCATTTTGTTTTAAGTTTTCGAATAGGTTCTAGCCAGTGTCAGGACTTGGAAGGGAGTTGGGAGATTTGGGGAGAGAGGTCCGTCTTGGGGGAAGGCTGCCAGATTTGGAGGCTTGAAGGAGGCTTCCGAGAGCTGGAGCTGCATAGCCTGCTTGAAAAGCAGCAAATAGATTAAGTTTGTCCTCAGCAAATCTTTCCCTTACCAGCACGTTCATCTCCCCTGACACCCACTGTCCCCCCACAGGTGGCACCTGCCTTCAAGCCCAAACCTGGGAGGAGAGTCAACCTGTTACCTAACCTCCCATAGGAGCTAGTAGCGAATTGTACTGAATTCTCATCTGGAAAACTGCAAAACAGGCCATGCCCCACCCTCACCCCAAGTATTTGCATTTTAATAGATATAAATGTGAAGAAATTTCCAACTTCTGATTCAGACATGTGGCAGCAATATTTCCCGGTGAAGCGAAGAGTCTTCCCAAATTCCAAATAAAACTAAAGGCATGTGTCTGCCCTACCTGTGCAGACCAGCTCTGATCCCAGAGCAGGGGCTGCTGTGCGGTGTGAAGCTTTGGGTGGCAGGATGCCTGTTCTACTTCTCTGTAGCAACTGGGGTTAGTTTTTATTCATAAGTAATTTCCCATTCTTTTCTGCCTTGCTTGTCCCCTTTCAGAGGAATGATTTGGATGTTTTAAGGCTCTAGAATCTTTTGTACAAATAATCTTTCCAACCTCCTACTCAATGCACGAACACTTTCTGTTAGGTCGGGGGGAACGGGGAAGGGCACTGCAACTGGAGCTGCGGAAGCTGTGTCACCCCCCCCCCCCAACCTGACTTCAGAAACTAATGAACTGCCCCTTCCAGATGTCACCTGACCTCCATCCTTAAAAGCTGCCCATGCCAAAGCCCACGCGCACACTCACCTCCCTCCATCTTGGGTTTGGTGAGTTCTGCCCGGGAGCGCAGAAATAACACCCCCCCACACTTTAAATTTCCTGGTGTACCTTTCTTCTTTCTCACCCTTTCGCCTCCTAAACCTTTCACTTTCTATAAGATTCTGGATAGTCACCCAGAGTTTATTAGATTACCTGTGAGTCAGGATTTTTTTTTTTTTTTAGTAAGCAGGCAGAAAGTGTTAGGTACATATGTGAGAGAACATAGAAGCACACTCGCAAAGACAGAGGTGAGAAAGGCGAGAGGCAAAAGGTAAGGTGGGGTCATTTACTTTTATAGATTAGCTTTACTTATCCCCCTGCCCCTTCCTTGTTCCCTTTTCTTCAGGGTGGTGCCTGGTGGTAGATAATGTATTTTGGGGGTCGGTTGGCTCCACCCTTCTCCAGAGATGACTCAGGTGAGAGTCCTTAGGGTCCCAGGTGCTGTTTGTTACTGCTCTTCTGAGTTCTCTTTCTCCCTGGGGCCTGACTACTTTTTGGAATTTGTCCTTTCCTTAGCCAGCCACCACCCTAATTTTAATCCTGCATCATTTCACCCTCAGAGACTTCAAACTCCCCTTAATCTTAAAAGGAGCTGGGCCAAGGGTCTTCTTCTGTAATTGCTTCAAGCTGTCAGTGCGTCTTAGGTCCTACTTGCAGGAGTATAGACATCTCTGGCTGTGTGATCAGTGGTGGCTGGTGGGGCATGGGAACTGCCGTGTAGCCTCTGGCAAGGAGAAGTTGATTATGAAAGGTTTCTTATCTGGAAGAAACAAACTTGGTGAAAAGTTTAAAAATGCAAGGGCTGACGAATAGCAAAAGGAGGATAGAAGTGAGTGGGCCTACGAGAGTCATTAGCTAAGTGAAATTGGGGAAGAGGGAGGGAAATGATCATCTTTCAGGTCCAAGAGTGAGTTCTAGCTGGGTGGCTCATTCCTGTTTAACTGGGGAATAAGAGGTGGTGTGTGTGGCAAGTTAAGGGGTGCAGCATGAGGCTTACAAGGGGCTTGATTGATCAGACTGTGGCTTTGGCTTCTGTATTAGTCAATTGCCATCTCCTCTTGACAGCTATCCCTTTACACTTATCTTGCAAACTGGTAAGCTACAAATTTGGCCTCCATGGTGTTTGGAATTTAAAAAACAGAAAATGCTCACCAATATTTTGATATTAATTTTAAAAATTTAGTTTATCTTTTGAGTAATGCAATCACATGGTACAAATTATAAAATGATGTACAATGAAAAGTCTCCTTCTGCCTCGTCCCTTAGGGGATGCCAGTTTTTAAATTGGAGATATCATGTGAAATTTCTCATTTTTCAGGAAAATTATTAGAATTGGTAACCCTGGCCAAGTCCTAGCTTGGAAACAACAGTCTAGCACCAGCATGATCTGCTCCCAGGCTCTTTGGACAAGAAGCATAATTTCCAGCTGACCTTACCTGACTACTTCTCCTAAGAACATTGCCTCCCTGGACCTTTTTGGCCTTTGAATTTATAAACAGTACTTAGTCTTTCTTACAATGAAAATCTCATTGCCTGTAACTTATACCGCATGGTTGATTCCTATTTTGCCCTGAGTCCCATCAGAACATGTATACTTCCCCTCTAGCATCCCTCATCTATTCCTCTGGGCTTTACTTAATTGCATGTTAAATATGCTGCTCCATCTTCATCAAAGTTGTTGATCTTTAAGGGTAGATAGTAATACTAGCTGATATTGAACACATATGTCAAGTAGTGTTTGGGCACTTCCCTTGTATTAAATCATTTGGTCCTCTTAATGATCCTGTAAGGTTGGTGTGTTGGTTTGAAAGGATTATGTACCCTAGAAAAGCCATGCTTTAATCCTAATCCATCTTGTAGGTCTTTTAATCCCTATTTAGCACTATAGGTTGGAAATTTGGTCAGATTATCTCCACAGAGATGTGACTGATCCAATTGTGGGTATTAACCTTGGATTAGAGGGAGATCTGACTCCGCCCATTCCAGGTGGGTCTTGATTAGCTTACTGGAATTCTTTAAAAGAGGAAGTATTTTGGAGAGAGCAACACAGGAGTGAGACGAGAAAGCCATGAGAACCATGAGAGGCCACGCAGCCAGAGACCTTTGGAGATGAAGAAAAATGCCCCCGGGGAAGCTTCATGAAAGAAGCCTGGAGAGAAAGGTAGCAGATGTCACCATGTTCGCCATGTGCCTTTCCAGTTGACAGAGAAACCCTGAACTTCATCAGCCTTTCTTCAGTGAAGGCAACCTCTTGTTGGTGCCTTAATTTGGACATTTCTATAGACTTGCTTTAACTGGGACATTTTCATGGCCTTAGAACTGTAAACTTGCAATCTAATAAATTCCCCTTTTTTAAAGGAGTTCCCTTTCTGGTATATTGCATTCCAGCAGCTAGCAAACTAGAACAGTTGGGTACTTTTATTTTTTGTATAATAACTTTATTGAGATAAAATTCACATACCATAAAATTACCATTTCAAATTTCATTATATTTACAAGGTTGTGGTAACATTGCCACTATCTAATTCTGAAATATTTTCACTACTTCAAAATCAGGTCCTCATGAGCAGCCACATCCCACTTCCTCATCTCCCCAGCCCCTGGCAACCACTAATCTACTTTTATATAATTCAATATAAAATATAATTCAACCAATAATCTACATATTATATAATTCCATTTATACAGTATAAATGTACTTTTAAAAATGGAATTTATAAATGTATAAATGAAATTATATAATATGTGACCTTTTGTATCTGGCTTCTTTCACTTACATAATGTTTTCAAGGTTCATCTCAGTTGTAGCATGAATCAGCAGTTCGCTTCTTGATGAATACAATTCCATTGTATGGAAACACTACATTTTATTTATCTATTCATCAGATGATGGACCATTATTTGTTTCCACTGGTACTATAATTATGCCCATTTTACAGATGAGGAAACTGAAACACAGAGAGCTCAAGAGATTTTCCCAAGATCACATTATGCCATTTCTTCTCTTGCCCTGGTCTAATGCCACACATGTCAAATTTAAGGTGAGCCCAAACCTGGTGCACCCCCCGCCACTTTTTTTTCCCAAGAAAAAAGAAAATGCTATTTCCAAGGAGAGGATGTCTTCCCTGAAAGGCTTTTAATTGTCAACTTAAATACAATTTTAGGAAACATTTAAATGGAAAAATAAAATATCTTCTTGTCCAACTGATTACAGATGCAAATCTAACATTATACAGTATATACAGCATAGTATTGGTACTTACCATTAATAATTTAGTTTAATTCATTTCTAAAGACAACGCAAGAAAATTGTTCCTTTTCAAGATGTATTTCTTGAGAGTTGATTTTAAATCTTATTTTTTATTATAAAATATTATCAAGAAAGAAATGTGTTTACAGAACATTAAGCGATGACTTCATATTGCTTAAGAGTTTTGAATTTCTAGAATTTGATACTTGTTTCTCTTTGGAATTTGGAGTTTGGAGTAGGATACAGCAAAAATCACAGATTTTACTGCAATTGATGTGCTGAGTTTTCTGGGTCAGATCCTTCTTTAAATGCATGTAATTCCTATATTAAAAGGGCCAATTTGAGAATGATATGGCATATGCCATTCATAACACACAGGAATCCTTTCCAAAAACAGATTTAGGGTAAAGAAAGGTTAGTGGCTGGGCTAAGTAGGTATATTCCCAGGAAATTACAAAAAAACCTTTAACTTTCCAAGGTTGTTCTTCAACATTTGCTGCACAGGCATACCTTGGAGATATTGCAGCTTCAGTTCCAGACTACAGCAATAAAGTGAATATTGCAATAAAGGGAATCACATGAACATTTTTGTTTCACAGCGCATATAAAAGTTTCATTTATGTCATACTGTAGTCTGAATGTGCAATAGCATGATATCTAAAAAGACAATGTACATACCTTAATTAAAAATACTGTACTGCTAAAAAAGCTAACCATCACCTGAGCCTTCAGTGAGTCATAGCATTTGTGCTGGGGGAGGATCTTAACTCCACATTGACGGTTGCTGACTGATCAGGTGGTGGTCGATGAAGGTTGGGGTGGTTGTGGCAATTTCTTAAAATAAGGAAACAGTGAAGTTTGCCACATCAAATGACTCTTCCTTTTATGAAAGATTTCTGAGTATCATATAATGCTGTTTGACAGTATTTTACCCACAGTAGAACTTCTTTCAAAATTGGAGTCAATTCTTTCAAATCCTACCATTGCTTTATCAACTAAGCTTATGTAATGATCTAAATCCTTTGTTGTCATTTCTACAATGTTCACAGCATCTTCACTAGGAGTAGTTTCCATCTCAAAAAATTACTTTCTTTGTTTTTCTGTAAGAAGCAACTCCTCATCCATTCAAGTTTTATAACAAGGTTGTAGCAATTCAGTCCCATCTTCACGCTCCACTCCTAGTTCTAGTTCTCTTATGATTTCCACCACATCAGCAGTTACTTCCTCCACTGAAGTCTTGAATCCTTCAAAGTCATCCATGAGGGTTGGAATAAATTTCTTCCAAACTCCTGTTAATGTTGATATTTTGACCTCCTCAGATAGAATAACAAATGTTCTTAATGGCATCTAAAATGGTGAATCCTTTCCAGATTTTCAATTTATTTTGCCAAGATCCCTCAGAGGAATCGCTATCTGTGGCAGTTATAGCCTTACAAAAATGTATTTCTTAAATAATAAGACTTGAAAGTTGAAATGATTCCTCAATCTAGGGGTGCAGAATGGATTTGTTAACAGTCATGTGCTGGTTTGAAAGAATGAATGTACCCTAGAAAAAGCCATGTTTTAATCCTAATCCCATTTTATAAATCCAGCCATTTCTTCTAATCCCTATTTAGTACTGCATGTTTGAATCTGTAATTAGATCATCTCCCTGAAGATGTGACTCAATCAAGAGTGGTTGTTATGCTGGATTAGGTGGAGATGTGTCTCCACCCATTTGGGTGGGTCTTGATTAGTTTACTGCAATCCTATAAAAGAGTGAACAGTTTGGAGAAAGCTGGAGATTCTGAGACAGTAGAATGATGTAGCCACGAGAAGCAGAGAGTCCACCAGCCAGTAACCTTTGGAGATGAAGATGAAAAATGTCTCCCAGGGAGCTTCATGAAACAGGAAGCCAGGAGAGAAAGCTAGCAGGTGATGCAGCATTCACCATGTGCCCTTCCAGCCAAGAGAGAGAAACCCTGACTGTGCTTGCCATGTACCTTTCCACTTGAGAGAGAAACTCTAAACTTCATCGGCCTTCTTGAACCAAGATATCCTTCCCTGGATGCCTTAGATTGGACATTTCTATAGACTTGCTTTAATTGGGATATTTCCATGGCCTAAAACTGTTAACTTGCAACTTATTAAACTCCCCTTTTTAAAAGCTGTTCTGTTTCTGGTGTATTGCATTCTGCCAGCTAGCAAACTAGAACAAGGCATGAAAATAATGTTATTCTTATACATCTCCATCAGAGCTCTTGTGTGACTAGGTGCATTATCAATGAGCAGTCATATTTTGAAAGGAATCTTTTTTTTTTTATCTAAGCAGTAGGTCTCAATGTTGGGCTTAACATGTCAGTAAACCATGCTGTAAACACATGTGCTGTCATCCAGACCTTGTTGTTCCATTTCTAGAACACAGGAAGAGTAAATTTAGCATAATTCTAAAGGACCCTAGGATTTTCAGAATGGTAAATGAGCATTGACTTCAACTTAAAATCACCAGCTGCATTATCCCCTTACAAGAAAGTCAGCCTGTCCTTTGAAGCCAGACATTGACCTCTCCTCTCAAACTATGAAAGTCCTAGATGGCATCTTCTCCCAAAAGAAGGCTGTTTGGTCTGCACTGAAAATCTATTTAGTGTAGCCACCTTCATCAATGGTCTTAGCTAGATCTTCTGGATAACTTGCTGCAGCTGTACATCAGCTCTTGCTGCTTCACCTTGCACTTTTATATTATGGAAATGGCTTCTTTCCTTAAACTTTTTGAACCTCTCTCTCTTAGCTTCAAACTTTTCTTTTGCAGCCTCCTTGGATCTCTCAAACTTCAAAGAAGGAAGAAAGTTAAGACCTTGATCTAGATTAGGCATTGGCTTATGAGAATTATGTGACTGGTTTGAGCTTCTGTTCAGACCACTAAAACTTAATCCATATCAGAAATAAGGCTATTTCACTTTTGTACCATTCATGTGTTCATTGGATTACCATTTTTAATTTCCTCAAGAACTTTTCCTTTGCATTCACAAGTTGGCTGTTTGGTGCAAGAGGCCTAGCTTTTGGCATATACCAGATTTCAATATGCCTTCCTCACTAAGCCTAGTCATTTCTAGGTTTTGATTTATATTGAGAAATGTGGGACTCTTCCTTTCACTTAACCACTGAGAGGCTATTGTTGGGTTATTTATTGGCCTAATCTCAATACTGTTGTGCCTCAGGGAATAAGGAGGCTTGGGCAGAGGGAGAACGATGGGGGAATGCCTTGTTCCTTTACTTCCTTGACTGCATGTAAGATTATCTATGTTTTTCAATTCATCCAGCAAGAAAACCCTAGATAAAAGAAGTGAAAACAATCTCCAGAATAAACTAATTAAGGTAATTAAATGCCTAGACGCCAGCAAAAAATAACAAATCACACTAGGAAAATTGAAGATATGGCCCAGTCAAAGGAACAAACCAACAATTCAAATGACATACAGGAGCTGAAACAATTAATTCAGAATGTACG
>PVIY010015965.1:0-28283 GCA_004026745.1 Myrmecophaga tridactyla
GATTAGATTTAGCATCACTAATTGCAGAAGACACTCCCCTTTGGCTGATTACAAATGGAATCAGCTGTGGATGCAGCTGACGTGATCGTGACCTAATCCTATGAAATGTCCTCATTGCAACAGACAGACCAGCGCTTGCCCAATCAGATAAACAGGTACCACAACTTGGCCAAGTTGACACATGTCCCCGACCATGACACTCACCAACACTTTTTTCTGATTTTTGAATTATAGCCATCTTAGGGTGCAAAGTACAATATACAACAAGATAAGATAAACAATGAAACAGGAAATGATGGCTCATCCCAAGGAACAAAATAAAAGTCTAGAGACTAACAATGGAGAAAAACAGAATTTGGACATACTGGACAAAGACTTAAAAAAAAATCCCCAACGTGCTAAAGAGGTAAAGGAAATTATGCTGAAAGAACTAGAAAATACCAGGAAAACAATGAAGGAACAATATAAGAATCTAAATAAAGAGATAGAAAATTTTTTAAAGGAGTCAAACAAAAGAATTACTGGAGTTGATGACCACAAAAATGGAAATGAAAAATTCCCTCAAAGGTTTCAGTAGCAGATTGGAGATATTAGAAGGAAGAATCTGTGAACCTGAAGATAGGACAATTGAAAAGATTCAGACTGAGGAGCAGAAAGAAGAAGAATAAAAAAAGTGGGCTGAGCCAAAGAGACCTGTAAGGCACAATCAAGCATACAAATATAGGTATCATGGGAGAGTCAGAAGAAGAAGAGAGAAGGGGGCAGAGGAATACTCAAAGAAATAGTAGCAGAAAACTCCCCCAATTTAATAAATGACATAAATATGACAATTCAATGAGGTCAAATGAATCCCAAATAGAATAACTGAAAGAGAACTATGCCCAGACACATAGCAGTCTGTAAGATGCTAAGAACAATGAGTGAGTTTTGAAAGCCGGATGAAAAAAGCAAAAGTTATGTACAAAGGAATTTCCATAAGATTAAGTACTGGTTCCCAACAGAAACCATGCAGGCAGGAAGGCAGTGGGATGAAGTATTTAAAGTACAGAAAGAAAAAAATGGCAACCAAGAATTTTATATCTGGTGAGACAATTGGTCAAAAAATGAAGAAAACATTAAGACATTACAAGGTAAAACAAAAATTTCTCAACACTGGGCCTGCCCTGCAAGTAATACTAAAGGAAGTCTTTTAGATGGAAAGGAAAAGCACCAGACAACAGATTGAAGTGGCATAAAGAAATAAAGACTACCAGTAAGGGTAACTCTGATTATAAATCCCAGTATTACTGTATTGTACTTTTTTGTCTGTAACTACACTTTTTACTTCTTACATGTTCTAAAATGCAAAAGCATAAAATGTAATAATAATTCTACAGTTTTGTAAATAAATATATAAAGATATACTTTGTAGTAAGTACAATAAAAGGGTGGAAACAGTGTATGTATATGTTATTGAAATAAAGTAGGTAGCAAATCATACATGATGGTTTCAAATTTAGGTTTTAAATTTAAGCACCATGGTAACTACAAAGAAAATATATGGGAAAAGTCTACAGAAAGAAATGAGAAGTGACTCAAAATGGTACATAACAAAAATCAAGTAAATATGAAAGTAGGCATTAATAGAAGAATTGAAGGGCAAAAAAGGCAATAAGAATTTACAAAGACTAAACAGCAAAATGGAAGAAGAAAGTCTTGCATTATCAGTTGTTACTTTAAATATAAATGGATTAAATTTTCCAATCAAAAGGCAGAGACTGGCAGCATAGATAAAAAGGATGATGCAACCATATGCTGTTTACAAGAAACTCATCTTAAATGCACAGACACAAGTAGGTTGAAAGTGAAAGGATGAAAAAAATATACCATGCAAACAGTAACCAAAAGTTACTATTATCAGATTAGCAGACTTTAAGTTAAAAACTGTTAAAAAGAACAAAAATTCCAGCATATACTGATAAAAAGACTAATACCACAAAAAAGATATGACAATTATAAATGTGCATGCAACTCTGTTTGTCAGGGTTGTCTAGAGATACAGAACCAACAGGAGAGATCTGCGAATATGATAATTATAAAGGTGTCTCAAGCAACCATGGGAATGGAAGAGTCCAAAATCTGTAGGGCAGACTGTGAAGCTGACATATCCAATGAAGGATCTGGATGAACTTCACAGGAGAAGCTCATTGGCTGAAGAAACAATTAAAGAGCCTCTCTTTTTCCTCAAAAGTCTCCAATTGATTGGATTATCTCATTGTGGGAAACGCGTCTTAGTTGATTGCAGATGCTGACCGATGATTTTATACACCAGCCTTCTGGTTCATCAACCAGCCATGAAATATTCTTGCAGCAATGCTCATGCCAGTACTTGCATGACCAGGCAATTGGGTATAATCACTTGGCCAAGCTAACACCAAAATCTAACCATTACAGTAACTAATGGTAGAGCCCTAAAATATGAAGAAAATATTCATAGACTTGAAAAGAGAAGCAGTTGGTTCTATATTAATAGTAGAAGACATAACTACACCACTTGTAATAATGGGCAAACTATCTAGACAGAAGATCAATGTGAAAATTGATCAATATGAAAATACAAGTTTCTCTCTCTCTCTCTCTCTCTCTCTCTCTCTCTCTCTCTCTCTCTCTATGTATATATATATATATACATAGAGAGAGAGAGAGAGAACACTTCATCAAACATCAGTGGGATACAATTCTTCTCTAGTGCATATGGACCATTTTCCAGTGTAGACCATATGTTAGGTCATGAAAAATGCTCAATCAATTTAAAAATACTGGAATCATTCAGTTTATCTTCTCCAATCACAATGGAATGAAGAAAGAAATCAATAACAGAGGGAGAACTGGAAAATTCACCATTATGTGGAAATTAAACAATACACTTTTAAGCAATCAAAGAATTAAAGAAAAAACCACATAGGAAATTAAGAAGTATCTTAAGGCAAAGGAAAATGAAAGGACAATATACCAAACCTTATGGGATGCAGCAAAAGTAGTGCTGGGAGGGAAATCTGTAGTTTTAAATGATTGCATTAAAAAAGAAGAAAGATCTCGAATTAGAGATTTAACCTCACAACTAGAAAATCTAGAAAAAGAAGAGCAATCTAAAAACCACAATGAGCAGGAAAAAGGAAATAATGAAAATTAGAGTAGAGATAAATGAAAAAGGGAATAGAAAAAATAATAGGGAGAATCAACCAAACCAAAAGTTGGTTCTTTGAAAAGATCGATAAAATCAACAAATCTTTAGCCAAGGTCATTCTATGAAGCCAACATCACCCTAATTTGAAAAACAAGTAAAGATATGACAAGAAAATAAAATTATGGACACAACTATCACTTGTGAAAAGAAATGCAAGACTTCTAAAAAAATAGTAACAAATTGAATCCAACAGCACGTTAAAAGAATTATACACCATGATCAAGTGGGATTTATCCCAGGTATGTAACAGTGCTTCAATGTAAGAAAATCAATTAATCCAATACACAACATTAATAGAACAAAGGGGAAAAATACCACATGTTCATATCAACAATGCAGAAAAGGCATTTGACAAAATCCAGCACCCTTTCTTTTTAAAATATTTTTATTGAGATATCTTCACACATATACAGTCCATCTAAAATATACAATCAATGGCTCACAATATTATTACATAGCTGTGCAGTCATCACTGTGATCATTTTCACATTTGCAGCCCTTCAGAAAAAAGAAATACAAAGAAAAAAGAAAAAAACTCATACATCCATATCCCTGACCCTCCCTCTAATTGACCATTAGTATTTCAATCTATTCATTTTTTAACACCCCCATCTCCCCTCTACTATTTATTTAGTTTTTGTCCTTGTTTTCTTTACTTATCTGTCCATACCCTGGCTGAAGGAAGTCTCAGACACAAGGTTTTCACAATCACATTGTAAAAGAGATTTAGTTATACAATCATCTTTAAGAATCAAGGCTACTGTAACACAGTTCAAAAATTTCAGGTACTTCCCTCTAGCCACTCTGTGCCAGTTTGAAACTGTTGTGTATCCAGAAAAGCCAAGTTCTTTAATCCTCATTCAACACTGCTGGGTGGGATCTTTTTTACTGTTTTCATGGAGATGTGACCCACCCAGTTGTGGATGATAACTTCTAATTAGATGGTTTTCATGGGGAGGTGTCTCCATCCATTCAAGGTAGGATTGCTTACTGGAGCCCTTTAAGAGGGTACCATTTTGAAAAAGCTTCAGAACTAACAAAGCACACATAGGTAGAACCCTTTGGAGATGTTGAAAGAATCTACACCGGGGGAAGCCTTATGACATGAGGAGATGAAGCTAGCAGATGTCATCATGTGCCTTCCTGGCTGAGAGAGTTGTCCAGAACCCAAAGACATAGCAGATGCTGGGCATGTGACTTCCCACCTGACAGTTGTTCCAGATGGCATCAGCCTTTCCTGAGTGAAGGTAACATCTTGTTGAAGCTTTAATTTGACTGTTTTCATGGCTTTAGAACAGAAAATTGCAACTTAATAAATTCCCTCTTTAAAAGTCATTCTATTTCTGGTATATTGCACTCTGGCAGCTTAACAAACTAAAACATATTTCAATACACCACAAACTAAAAAGGTTATCCAGGATAACCTCTCAACTCTGTTTGAAATCTCTCAGCCACTGAAACTTTATTTTGTCTAATTTATCTCTTCTCCCTTTTAGTTGAGTAGGCTTTCTCAATCCCATGATGCCAGGCCCTGGCTCATGCCAGGAGTCCTTTCCCAAGTTGCCAGGGAGATTAACACTCCTGGGAGTCATGTTGCACATAGTGGGGAGGGCAGTGAGTTAACCTGCTGTCCTGGCATAGAGAGAAAGGCCACATCTGAGCAACAAAAGAGATTCTCTGAGGGTGATGCTTAAGCACAGTCATAAGCATGCCTAGCTTTTCCTTTGTAGGAATAAGTTTCATAGGGGTGAAACCCAAGAACAAGGGCTCAGCCTATTGTGTTGGTTATCCACATCACTTGTGAGAATATCATGAATTCCCCAGATGGGGAAGTTGAATATTTCCTCCTTCATCTCCAGTACCCCAAGGGAACTTTGCAAATACTTTTTTATTCTCTCCCTAAATTGCTCTGGGATATATTAAGGCCTCACCCTAACCTGTACAAACCAACAAGATCTCACTCCCTATTCAAGATTCCCTGTCATTATCATGTTCGAATAAACTGTCCATAAAAGTTAAATTAGAAAATGCATTACCCACAATATAAATTTTGCACCAAATAAACACCTTTGGTCTCACACAGAAGTTGAGGTTTGAAAATATGGATGGGCTGTATCATCCTTTACCTTGCATTCTGATGTACCTTAGTCCTAGCCAGAGCAGTTTCATTCATATCTCTAGTCAAAGTCTGATCATGTTTTCAACTTTTTAAACAGTTACTATATGTGGTAATTGCTGGCTTTCATAATTTCAGTGCTCTAAGTCTCAGGTGTCACATAAATACCCAAAGCTTCAGGGAATGACTAGGTTGTATACAAATAGCTCAGTATCTCAGAATTTAGAAATAAGTTAAAATTCTTGAATAGATGTGACTGCTGTAAGAGGTTACAATCAGGCCCCAAATTGATAACCATGCTCTCAACTTCAATTCCCTGAGTTTGTGTAATATGATTAGTTCAAATGAGTGAGACATGAAAATATTTTTCTTTTTGTTTCTGCCATTTCATTCAACATTCAAGTTTCATTCACCTAGTTGCAAGTCTCACATCTTCATTCCTTCTTGCAACCGCTCATTAGTCCATTGTATGTATACACCACAGTTTGCTCTTCCATTCCTCAGTCTTTGTACCCTTAGACCACTTCCATCCATTGTGAGTTTTGAACACCACTGCCATAAGCACCAGTGTGCAAGGTCCATTCATGTGCCCACTCTCAGTTTCTTCAGATATATACCTAGCAACAGGGTTGCAGGATCATATGGCAACCCACCCATAGTCTCCTGTGGAACCATCACACAGCCCTCCAAAGGGGGCTTATTCTTTGCAGGAATAAGTTTCAAAAGGGTGAACCCCAAGATTGAGGGCTCATCCCATTGAATTGGTTGTCTCCACTGCTTGCAAGAATATCAGGAATTCCCCAGATCGGGAAGTTTAATATTTCCTCCTTTCTCTTCCATCCCTCAAGGGAATTTTGCAAATACTTTTAAATTCTCTGTCCAAATTACTCTGGGATATATTAGGTCATCACACTAACCTGTACAAACCAACAAGATCTCACACCCTTTTCAAGATTCCATGTAATTATGGTGTGTGCTGGTTTAAGTCTGTTGTGTATCCCAGAAAAGTCAAGTTCTTTAATTCTCATTCAGTATTGCTGGGTAGGATCTTTTTTATTGTTTCCATGGAGATGTGACCCACCCATTCAAGGTGGAATAGCTTACCAGAGCCCTTTAATAGGGAACCATTTCTGAAAAAGCTTTAACGCCACCAGAATGGACAGAGCCCTGGGGAAGCCATTGAAGATTCCTGGAGAGAAAGCCAGCAGATGTAGCCATTGCCTTTCCAGCTGAGAGAGAAACCGTGAATACCATTGGTCTTCTTGAACCAAGGTATCTTTCCCCGGATGCATTAATTTGGACATTTCCATGATCTTGCCTTAATTTAAACATTTTCGCAGCCTTAGAATTGTATACTTTCAAAAAAAAACTTGATGAATTCCCCTTTATAAAGGCATTCTGTTTTAGATATTTCGCATTCCAGCAACTTGCAAACTAGAATATGGTGTTCAGGTAAACCAACCATACAAGTTAAACAAGATAATGTGCTACCAAAAATATAAACTTTGTGAAGTAAACATCTCTCTTTTTTTGCCTCACACAGAAGTTGAAGTTTGAAAATATTGTCCATATCATCTTTTACCCAGCTAATGATTTACCTTAGTCCTAGCCAGATCAGCTTCATTCATATCTCTAAATGAAGTCTGATTACTTTTTCAGCTTTTTAAACAGTTGCTGAATGGGATAACCCTGACTTTCATAGCTTCGACGTTCTAACTGTGAGTCTCAAGTGTCATGTAAATACCTGAAGTTTCAGGGAATGACCAGGTTATACACAAATAGCTCAATATCACAGAATTTGAAATAACAGCTACAGTTCCTGAATATATGTGACTTCTGTACAATCTAGGAACCTTTATAATAAGTCCCAACCTGATAACCCATGCCCTTGACTTTAGTCCACCAAAATTTTATAGTATAGTCAGTCTATATGATAGAGGCATATTAATATTTGTCTTTTTGTTCCTAACATGTCATTTGACATATATCTGTTAAGGTACATTCACTTAGTCACATGTCTCACAACTTCATTTCTTCTTGTGGCTGCTCAGCAGTCCATTGTATGTATACACCACAGTTCCCCTTTCCTTTCCTCAATCATTGTACTCTTAGGCCGCCTCTGTTCACTGACATTCAACAGTTTTGGGAACACTGTTGTCAGAAACACCAGTGAACAAATGTCTATTCATGTCCCCACACTCACTTCCTCCAGGTATATACTGAGCAATGGGGTTTCAGGGTCATATGGCAAACCCACTGCTAGCCTCCTGTTGAACCACCACACTTCCTTCCAAGGGGCTGAATCTCTCATTTTCCTACTGACAGTGAGTAGGTATATCTCTCTGCATTTCCTCTAGCACTTGTTTCTTTCTGTTCATTTTTAAACAGTTTTATTCATACATCATACAATCCTACCTAAGTATACAGACATGCTTTTGCCACCATACACTATCTGAAAACATTTCCTTTTCTTCCAAAAAGAACCAATGATCCTTTCCCAATCCCCTCCCTCATTGATATTTAGTTTTGGCATAATGCCTTTGTTACATTCAGTGGAAGCATATTACAATGTTCCTGTTGACTATAGACCCTTGCTTACACTGATTATACTTTTTCACAAATACCATCTATTTTCAATACTGTACAATATTGACATTCATTTGTTTTTCTTCATGCAAAAATATTTTAATTTGTACATTTAATCACCATCATTGTACACTCTAGGCATTCCTAAATTTTACCATCTTAGTCTTTATCCTCTATCTTTTCTTCTGGTTTCATATGTGCCCCCAGCCCTTCTTCCTCAATCATACCCACATTCAGCTTCATTCAGTGTACTTATATTATTGTGCTACCTTCAGATAGTAATATGCTATCCATTTTTTTTTTTTACAATCAGTCCTGTTGCACATTCTATATTCCTTCAGCACCAAATTCCCAATCTCTACCCTCTTTCTTAACTTTAACTCTGAAAGTTCACTCATTAATGTCAGCCCATATTGCATACAATATTTGTCCTTTTGTTTTTGGCTAACTTCATTCAGTATAATGCCTTCAAGCTTCATCCATGTTATACATAGTTCATGAATTTATTATGTCTTACAGTTGCATAATACTCCATCATATGTATACACCACAGCGTTTTTTAGCCATTCATCTATTGTTGGACATTTGGGCTATTTTCACCTCTTGACAACAGTAAATAATGCTTCTATAAACATTGGCACAGTACCCCTTCTTAATAAAAACACTCAGAACCTTATGAATAGAAGGAAATTTCCTCAACATGTAAAGGTCATCCATGAAAAGCCCACAAATAGCATCCTACTTAACGGTGAAAGACTTAAAGCTTTCTCTCAGAGATTAGGAACAAGACAAGGATGCCTACTGCCATCTCTGTTATTCAACATTGCACTGGAAGTTCTAGCTAGAGCAATTAGGCAAGAAAAAGAAATAATAGGCATGCAAATTGTAAAGGAAGAAGTAAAACTTCCTATTTGCAGATGATATGGACCAACATACAGAAAATCCTGAAAAATCTACAACAGATCACCTAGATCTAATAAATGAGTTCAGCATAGTGGCAGAATATAAGATCAACACCTCCAAATCAATAAAGTATCGATGCACAAGCAATGAATAATAGAAATTAGAAATCAAGAAAACAATTCCATTTAAAATAACAGCTATAGGAATCATATATCTATGAATAAATGTAACCAAGGATATAAAGGATATGTACACCAAAACTATAAATATTACTAGAAGTAAAGAAGACCTAAATAAATGGAAGGACATTCCATGTTCATTCAAAGGAAGACTAAATATCATTAAGATGTCAATTCTATCCAAAACAATTTATAGATTCAATTTAATCACTTTAAAAATGTCAAACCTGTGCCAGCTTATGTACTCCAGAAAAGCCATGTACTAATCCTGATCCAATCTTATGGGGACAGCATTTCTTTTATTCCTGATCCATAAACTTCTGATTAGATTATTTCCACAGAGATGTGACATACCCAATTGGAGTATGGTGTCTTGATCAAGGGTGCTGTGACTCTTCCCATTCAAGATGGGTCTTGATTAGTTTACTAGAGTCCTTTAAAAGGGGAAACATTTTGTAGGAACCTCAGATGTAGATGCTTGGAGAACATTTGCTTCAGAGCTGATGGAGACACGGATGTTGGGGGACGCTTGGAGTGCTGACAGAGAGCAGATGCTTAGACATGGACAGAGCCCAGCAGACATTTCTATGTGCCTTCCCATGAGATGCCAAGAAATCCAGAACCAAGAGTGTGTCCTAGGGGAGCTAAGTAAAAGCCCATAGATACATAGAGAGGAAACCACTGGCATCAGAAGCTTGAAGAGCAGAATTGGGAGCAAAGACCTGCAGACACCAGCCATGTGCCTTCCCAGATCACCCTTTCTTGAACCAAGGTATCTTTCTCTGATTCCTTAGGACATGTTTAGGCCTTAGAACTGTAAACTTGTAACTTATTAAATTTCCTTTTTAAAAGCCATTCAGTTTCTGGTGTGTTGTTTTCTGGCAGCATTAGCAAACTAATACAACAACTGTCTCTGCAGAAATGGAAAATCTAATCATCACATTTATATGGAAGGATAAGATGCCTCAAATAGCCAAAGCCATCTTGAAAAAGAAGAACAAAGTTGGAGGACTCACACTTCCTGATCTTAAAATTTATTACAATGCCATAATAATAAAAAACAGCATGGTACCAGCACAAAGAAAGACATAGACCAATGAAGTAGAATTGAGAGCTCAGAAATCAACCCTCAAATTCATGGCCAACTAATATTTAAAAATATATTTTTATTAATAAACATCATGCAAATAGAAACATTCCTAACATACAATATTCCATACATGGTATACAATCAATGGCTCACAATATCATCATATAGTTGTATATTCATCACAATGATAATTTTTTTTAGAATAGTTGCATCACTCCAGAAAAAGAAATAAAAAAAAAAGAAAAAACTCATACATACCATACCACTTGCCCCTCCCTCTCACTAATCATTAGTATTTCCATCTATTCAATATATTTTAACCTTTGTTCCACCAATTATTTGTTTATTTTTTATCCATATTTTTTACTCATCTGTCCATACCCTAGATAAAGGGAGCATCAGAAGCAAGTTTTTCACAATCACGCAGTCACATTGTAAACATTATATCTTTATACAATTATCTTCAAAAAACAAGGCTACTGTAACCTAGTTCTACAGCTTCAGTCACTTCCCCTTAGGTATTCAAATACTCCATAAACCGAAAAGGGATATCTATATAATGCTTAAGAATAACCTCCAGGATAACCTCTTGACTCTATTTGAAATCTCTCAGCCACTGATGATTTATTTTTTCTTATTTCTCTCTTCCCCCTTTTGGTTGAGAAGGTTTTCTCAATCCCCTGATAATGAGTCTCAGCTCATTCTGGGGTTTTTCTCAATCCCTTGATGCTGAATCTCAGCTCATTCCAGGATTTCTGTCCCACGTTGCCAGGAAGGTCCACATCCCTGAGAGTCATGTCCCACATAGACAGGGGGAGGGCAGTGAGTTTGCTTGTTGTTTTGTTGGCTGGAGAGAGAGGCCACATCTGAGCAACAACAGAGGTTCTCTTGGGGGTGCCTCTTAGGCCGAATTTTAAGTAGGCTTGACCTATCCTTTGTGGGGTTAAGTCTCATATGAACAAACCCCAAGATTTGGGGCTCAGCCGATAGCTTCAGTTGTCTGCATTGCTTGTGAGAATATCAAGAACTCAACTTGGGGAAGTTGAATTTCCCCTTTCTCACCATTTTCCGAAGGGGTCTTTGCAAATACTTTTTTGTTCACTGTTCAAATCACTCTGGAATTTATCGGGGCATCACTGTGGACAAACCAACAAAATCTCATGTTCTTAGGCCTAATTTTAAGTAGGCTTAGCCTACTCTTTGGAAGAATAAGTTTCATAGGGGTGAACCCCAAGATCGGGGGCTCAGCCTATTGATTTGGTTGTCCCACTGCTTGTGAGAGTATCAGAAATTCTCCAAAGAGGGAAATTGAATCTTTCTCCCTTTTTCCCCATACCCCTAGGGGTCCCTAAAAATACTTCTTTACTCACTGTCCAAATCACTCTGGGATTTACCAGGGCATCACAATAACCTGGACAAACCAACAAAATCTCTTGCCCTGTTCAAGATTCCCTGTACTTATAGCGTTCAACTAAACTGACCATACAAGTTAAATTAGGAAATGCACTACCCCAAATATAAATTTTGCACCAAATTAACATCTCTCCCTTTAAACTCACACAGAAGTTGAAGTTTTAAGATATGGACCATATCATCCTTTACCCAGTCTTCTGATATAACTTAGTCCTATCCAGATGAGCCTCATTCATATCTGTATTCGATGTCTGATCACTTTTTTAAAAAACAATTTCTCTATGGGGTACTACTGACTTTCCTAGCTTCAGAGCTCTGACTCTGAGTCTCTGGTGTTACATAAATACCTGAAGTTTCTGGGACAGACCAGGTTGTATATAAACAGCTCAGTATCTCAGAATTTAAAATCACTATCCAATTTTTACTCTTTATCCCCCACCATTATTTATTTTTTTACACTGATAGCCCATGTTCTTGATTTAGTTAACTGAATTTTTATATTATAGTTAGTCCATTTAATTGAGGCATGATAAGATTTGTTTTTTTGTTCCTGACATTTCATTCAACATAGAGCTCTTAAAGTTCATTCATCTAGTTGGGCCAATTGATTTTTTGACAAGGTGGCAAAGACCACTCAATTAGGAAAGAACAATCTCTTCAACAAATGGTTCTGGGAAAACTGGATCTCCAAGAAGCTGGAGGACTCCTATCCCAAACCATATACAAAAATAAGCTCAAAATGAATAAAAGACCTTATAATATAAGAATTATATAGAACTGTCGAACTACTACATGAAAATGTAGGGAAGCATCTTTCAGACCTTGTGATAGGCAATGCTTCTGAGATTTTACACCCAAGGCACAAGAAACAAAGGAAAAATATATATATATATATGTATAAATGGGACTTCATCAAAATAAAGCATTTTGTTCCTCAAAGATCTTTATCATGAATGTAAAATGACAACAAATACAATAGGAGAAAGTATTTGGAAATCACAGATTATATAAGGAAATCTTCAACTTAACAAAAAAACAAACTACCCAGTTAAAAAAATGGGCAAAAGTCTTGAACAGATCTCCAAAGTGATGGCAAATGGCAGAAAGCACATGAAAGATGCTCAACATCATTAGGCATCAGGGAATTGCAAATAAAAAACACAATGAGATACCATTTTATACCCATTAGAATGGTTGCTATTAGAAAAATGGAAAACAGTAGGTCTTATGACAAATCTATAGTAAACCTTCTGAAGAAGCACCAAAATATTTTCCAATGTCTTGGAGAGAATGCAGAGAAACAATTGCTGAAGTAAATTGAGTGAAAAGTCCACTCAATTGGGAAAGAATTGTCTCTTCAACAAATGTTGCTTGAATAACTGGGCATCCAAATGTAAAAGAGAGAAAGAGGACCCCTACCACACACCATATATACAAATTAACTCAAAATGGATCAAGGAATTAAGTATAAGACCCAAACTATAAAACTCCTAGAAGAAAACATAGAGAAGTATCTTCAAGACTTACTGTTAGGCAATGGTCTCTTACACATTACATCAAAAGTATAAGCAACAAAAGAAAAACTTTTCCTCAAAATGAAAAGACAAACAACTCAATTTAATAATGGACAAAAGATATGAACAGACATTTCTCCAAAGAAGATATGTAAATGGCCAAAAAAAAAAAAAAAAAAAGATGTCCAACATCATTAGCCCGCAGGGAAATGCAAATCAAAACCACAATTAGCTATCATTTCACATCCACTACAATGGCTACTATTGAAAAATGGAAAATAAGAATTGTTGACATCAGCAGGTGAATACACTGCCCTCCCCCTATGAGGGACCTGGCTCCCAGGGGTGTAAATCTCTCTGGAAATGTGGGACAGGACTCCCATGATGAGCTAGGACATAGCATCATGGGATTGAGAAAGCCTTCTTGACCAAAATGGGGAAGAGAGAACTGAGAAATAAAGAGATATGAGAAATAAAGTTTCAGTGGTTGAAAGATTTCAAACAGGGTCAAGAGGTTTTCTTGGAATTTATTCTTATGCATTACATAGATATCGCTTTTTAGTTTGTGGTGTATTGGAGTGGCTGGAGGGAAGTACCTGAAACTATTGGACTGTGTTCTAGTAGCCTTGATTCTTGAAGACAACTGTATAATTATATAGCTGTTACAATGTGACTGTGTGATTGTGAAACTATGTCGTTTACACTATGACTGTATGATTGTGAAAACCTTGTGATTGCGATGCTCCTTTTATCCAGGGTATGTACAGATAAGTAAAAAAAAAGTGTAAAAAAAATAAATAATGGTGGGGGATAAAGAGTAAAAATTGGGTAGTTTGAAATTCTAGTGGTCAGTGATAGAGAGGGGTATGGGGTATGGGATGCATGTGTTTTTTCTTTTTATTTCTTTTTCTGCACATGTTGCAAAAATGATCATGGTGAGGAATACACAATTATGTGATGCTATTGTGGGCTACTGATTGTATACTATGTGTGGACTGTATGTGTGTGAAGATTTCTCAATAAAAAGAATATATAAAAGTGCTGGTGAGGAGGTGGTAAAATAGGACCCCTCATTCATTGTTGGTGGAATGTAAAATGGTGCAGTCACTGTGGAAAATATTTTGGTGCTTCTTCAGAAGGTTTACTATAGATTTGTCATAAGACCTACTGTTTTAGTTTTCTAGCTGCTAAAACAAATCCATGTTGTTGGCTTAACAACAGGAATTTATTGGCTCTAGGTTTCAGAGGCTAGAACACTTGCTTCCCCCAGCGTCAGTATCTATTGGCTGGCTGGCAATCCTTGGGGTTTCTTGGCTTTTCTGTCATGTGACAATGCACATGGTGGTATCTTCTCCTTTCACTTCCACGTTCCATTGACTTCCAGCTTCTGACTTTTCTTCCATTTCCAATTTCCTTTGCTTATAAGACTTCGGCCATAATGGATTAAGACCCACCCTCATAAGTGAAATTAGTAAGAAACAAAAGGACAAGTACTGTAGGGTCTCACTAATATGAGCTAATCTTAATGAGAGAACTTTGAGAGTTAAAGTTGAGAACACAGGTTATCAGGAGATACAGAAAGGGTAGAGATTGGGCATTTGATGCTTAAGAAGTACAGAATGTTCAACAGGAGTGACTGTAAAAATCCAGAAATGGATAGTACAACATTATCTGATGGTAGCACAATATTGGAAGTACCCTGAATGAAGCTGTGTGAGTATGTTTGAGGGAGGAGGGCTGGGGCAGGTATGACACCAGAAGGAAAGATGGAAGATAAAGGCTGAGACATATAACTTAGCGATGCCTAGGTGAACAGTGCTGATGATTAAATGTACGAATATAAGAATGTTTTTGCATGAGGGAGAATAAATGAATGTCATCATTGCAAGGTGTTGAAGATAGAATGGTATATGGGAAAAATACAATCAATGCAAACTAGTAATTATAAATTATTCATATAATTAAGAGTAACACTGTAATACTTTTTCATCAATTGCAATGAAAAATAACAAAGATAAATGTCAATAAGAGGTGGACATAGGGGAGGGGTATGGAATTCTTTGCAAAAGGAATGGAAATATTGTCATATAGATTGTGGTGGTAAAGCCATGGCTATGCAATTATACTGGAAACAATTCATTTTTTCACTTAGGTTGGATTGTATGGTATGAGAATAAAACTGTTTAAAAATGAAAATGAATAAAAAAGACCCACCCTTATTTAGTTTGGGCACATCTGAACTACTAATACCTTAAAGGTCCTATTTACACAAAACCAGGGATTGGGACATGAACATAAATTTTGTGGAGGGCATAATTAATCCCCAATTCCCAGATATCCCACTTCTAGTAACATACCTCAAAGAATTGGAAGTAGGGAATTAACAGGTACTAGCACACTCATCTTCATAGCAGCATGTTTCACAATTGCCAGAAGATGGAAGAAACCATGTGTCCACTAACAGATGAATGGATAAACATGATTTGATGTACATACAATGGAACTCATAAAAACCGTAAAAAGCAATGAAGTCTAATACATGTGACAACACGAATGGACCTTGAAGACATGTCAAGTGAAGTAATCAGGCACAAAAGAACAGATACTGTATGATTTCTTTGATAAGAAGTAATTAGAATCAGAAAATTCAGAGTCAGAAATTAAAATGCAGGTTTCCAAGGGCCTGGATGGGGGGTTGGAACAGGGTGCTAATACTTACTTGGTATAGAATGTCTGTTTGGAATGATGGAAAAGTTTTGGTAATGGATGGTGGTGATGGTAACACAGCATTGTGGATGTAATTAACACCAGCAAATTATATATTTCCATGTGACTAAAAGTTTTATATATGTTAGAAGAACACAAATTAAAAGCAACAACATAATATTGTACAGCATAAGCAATGAATTCTAATTTGAAGTGTGGAGTATTGTTAATAGTACAATTATAATAGTTTTCTTTCATTAATTTCAACAAAGATACCATACTAATATGAAGTGCTAAAGACAGGGAAAACTGCACATATATGTGAGGGGGATATATGGGAGTTCTATATTTTCTGCAGTCTCTGTATTTTCTGTAAACCTCCTACTTCTCTAATAATAAAAAATTATTTAAAAAAAAGGTGAGCTTTACTTTATTTTTCCTTTGGAGGAACATGGTGTGTTCCACGGGGAGAGAAAGCATAATGAAGTCAAGGAACTAGAAAAGGCCATAATGAAAGTAGAGAGGTGCGTGTGGTGGGACTGGGATGGTAAGCTGCATAAGGATTTTTATTTTTGTTCCAAGCGCAGTGTAAAACTATTTAAGAGTATAAAAGAGAGAAGACACATAGTTTGTACTGAAGGAAGTATTTTTGCTCTGTTTCCTCATTTGTCTCTTTACTCATATAGATTTATAAGAATGCTTCATGGATTAACAAAATCATTTTTTTATTTTATGTGTGATGTTAGTATTTTTCTTGGCTCACCATCTGTTTTTTATTTTATTTATGTTCTTGTCCACATGCAGAAATGTCAAGTTGTATTTAATAAAATTTGTTACTCTTTTATGATCCTAGGTTTTGTGTCATACTTGAAAAATCGTCCCCATCTCAAAATTATTTTAAAGTTCACTGTGTTTTCTTTTGCCACTTTATAGAGAACGTGTATTTGCAAACACAATGAAATACTTTTTTTTTTTAAGCTACAACAAAGGGCAAAGGTTGAAAAGTTTGATAAAAGACTGTGCTGTTGGAAACTGGAGTAGAGTAAACATTTCCATATTTTTGGTGGGTATGTAAATTGAACATTAGAATTTGGTAATTTGACCGTGGGCTTTGGGGCAGTGCATGGAGACAGCTTTGTTTTATTACTCGTCGGCCTGAATTGTCTACATCTGATACTCAGCTAAGGCCATGGCTGATTTCTTTTGTAATCCATTCACATTCAGGGGGCTGTTTTGTGTGACCAGAGGACAAGCCCCATTCAGATTCATCTTTTGTTAATGATTACAGATGATATTCTGATTTATTCATGAAGTTTCTATCCCACTGCTTCAAATACCCACTGAAGGGAGTATTTGAAGTGGCGGGAAGCCTACAGGAGGAAAGACTCTCCTTGCTGCACCGATTTCTTAATAATTGGCCATGGAGCTTACTCCACCCACCCAGAGGCATATCCCGCCTTGTTGACCAGCACCTCACACCTCCAGCTCAGCACAATGTCCTGCAAGGTGCCAAGCCTTGGTAGTCCTTGAAGTCTGTGGTGCTGGGTACAGCTATGACTATAGAAGATGTTTGTATGAATTTTCCCCAAACAAACACCTCACCCTTTCAGTTTGCTTTCCTCCAAATCAGAAGGCATTTCTGACTCAGCAACCTTCCTCAGGATTGGTTTTGGGGACCAGGGCAGGGCCAGGAGCTGAACCATCCTGAGCTTTTCTGTGCCAGTGTCTTACTTGTTTCCTTGGCTGTCATTCCCAAGCTTATAGCAAATGTCTGTAGTTAGTTTCCCTTTCTTGTTTCATTGTTGGTCATGAACATTTTGATGATTAAAAAAAATCTATTAAAAAAGTAATTGGGCAGGCAGCCCTCGGTGGCTCAGCAGGCAGAGTTCTAGCCTGCCATGCAAAAAAAAAAAAAGGTAATTGGGCAAGAGAGCATCTGTTATCTAGTTTAATTTGCATGCAAGGTGGTTGTAAAATAGAAGTGTGTAACAAATATCAAAGATGAAATAAATATTGCTTCCCTCTCCCCTTTTTTTCCTTAACGCCTTCCCATATTTCATATTTTAGATATACAGGATAAATGTAGTTATTTTATACATTAGAAGAACAGCATATATCATTATTTTAAATATTATAGAGAGTCTTTTTGATTTTGCCTTCGAGGTGATGGTTCCTAAACCCACCACTTCTCTCCAGAGTCCTAGACTACCACTACTGCTTCTTTCCTATAGGTCACCAAGAAGCAAGAGATCTGTGTCAATGGATATTCTTGGAGAGGTTCAGAAATGCTGATTCATAACTCCTCTTTCTGTGGTGGTGGGGAACTTGGAAGGGCAGGTAGGGGCAAAACTGGGCACTACATTTGACGGTCCCATGAGAACAATTTAGAATAGAAAATATTGATAACATAAGAAATGAGACAGGATACTGTGCTGGTTTGACTTTATGGACCCCAGAAAAGCCATGTCCTTTAATCCTCATTCAATTTTGCTGGGCGGAAGTTTTAAAATTATATATGGAGATGTGACTCACCCAATTGTGGGTGGTAACTTTTTTTTTTTTAATTTGCATATGGGCAGGAGGCACCAGGGATCGAACTCCAGACCTCCAGCACAGCACGGCAGAGCTCTGCCTGCTGAGCCACGGCAGCCACCCTGTGGGTGGTAACTTTTGATTAGATGATTTCCATGGAGGTGTGTCTCTACCCATTCATGGTAGGGTTGCTTACTGGAGCCCAGAGTCTGTGCAGCCACAGACCTTTGGAGGTAAAGAAGGAAAATGCCTCCATGGGCGCTTCATGAAACAGGAAGCCTGGAGAGAAAGATACAGATGTGGCCATGTTCACCATGTGCCTTTCCAGTTGAGATAGAAACCCTGAACTTCATTGGCCTTTCTTGAGTGAAGGTAACCTCTCGCTGGTGCCTTAATTTGGACATTTTTATAGACTTGCTTTAATTGGGACATTTTCATGGTCTTAGAACAATAAACTCACAATTTAATAAATTCTCCCTTTTAAAAACCCTTCCGTTTCTGGTATATCACATTCTGGCAGCTAGCAAACTAGAACAGATACTATACAGGTAAAAACTATAGAAACCCTCTACAGACATCTGCTAGACAAATGTGGGACGGCTTGTGTAAAGGAAGGGAACTGAGTTAGAACTTGATGAATCAAGAGGACTTTAAAAAGTAGATGAGGGAAGGGGGAGGGGAAAGAGAGCATTCCTGTCGGAAAAGAGGACATATCATGATGCAGGAGTGGAGTCCAATATGTTTGGATTATAAAATATAACTCAAGGGAGACACCATGATCACAAAGGCGATTTTCCCTGATGTGGGAAACTTGACTGCATAATTTGTGGTAGTGGGGGACTGCATTTGAGCTCTCCTCTGTTAAAAGAAAAAAAAGGAAAAAAGAATATACAGTAAATAAAATGGGAAGGGGTGGGTAGGAAGTCAGAGTTGGAGTTCTGACTCATGGTACAGGGTTACTAAGCTGATCAGGTGAGATAAGGGATATGAAAGTGATTTGTAAACTATGATCTGCTTTGCAAACTACAAAGGTTTTCACATAAATGAATTGTCTTAATTAAAAAAAAACCCATGTTCCTTGGTAAACTGGATTTTTAATAATAGCATTCTCTGCAATGTTTCATCATTTGCAAAATGAGAAATGTGAGCAAACAATCTGGCCATAAAATTCTATAATTCCTGAATATGCAAAACTTGATGTGATATGCGTCATATATAATCATGGAGGGATGCAGATATTCTGATTTATAATTCTGAAAGAAAACTTTTCAATAAATCAGACCATTTTCCATGGATGATAATTGCCTTTTTCCACCCCTGAATATCAACTATTGTGTAGGTAATATACCAACATTATGTCATTGGCAACTCTCATCAACTCTGCAAAATAGGTGCTATTGCCCCATTCGTTATAGGAAGAAACTGGGGCTTAGAAAAATTAAATAACTTTCCAAGGCCACATAGCTAGAAAGTGGCAGAGCCAGGCAGGATCTAACGTGGGAGCTACCTGTTTCTAAGGCCAGCGCCTCCCTCAACAGACTCGCATTACCACTGCTCTCTCTGCCCAATATGCAATTGAGTGGCGTCATTACTTGAAAGCTCCATGAGAAATGCCAGGGAATCTAGCAGGAAGCTGCACAGAACTGGGTGTGGTTGGAATCTGTGGAGCAATGATTTGCATTCATGTTGGTCATGATTTCAGATGTTTGGAGAAAGAGTTGGAAGTTATTGAGTGCCACCTCTGAGTGAGTATCATGGAAGATAGTTTTTCATATTATTCCATTTGATCCTGATAATATCCCTGTTAAATAGGACTTGTTCTACCCATTTTTTCAGATGAGAAACTGTGGTTTAAAAGTATGTTAATGATTCAAAGTAAGGGTTAGGTCTAGATTTTATTCATTCACTCATTCAAATATACTTATTGAACACTCCAGGTCTTTGGGATAGATATGTGAACAAAGCAGACAAAGATCCTTGGTGAAGTTAATATTCTAGTGGGGGAGTCAGATAATATGTGAAAAGCTTAAAAAAATTACATGGTAAATTAGAAAGTCATACGTGCTGTGGGGAAAAAAATAAGGTAAAACAGGGTAAAAGGAGAAAAGGCAGCAAGAAGAGATGAAATTTTTAATTTTAAATAGGGCAGCTTATGACATATCCAGAGGTCTAGAAGTTGATCTGTTAAGGAATAATTTAGCCTTTGGTTACAAGACCACCAAATTTAAGGACTTCCTCACTTTGTAGTTCTATCTAGGTAGGGAGAATCAGAGAGTCTTCTTCATAGGACATGTATAAGAATTTTCAAGAATCTAAGAGGTTCCTATCAGCACCTCCATCAGTTGCTATCTACCACATTCATCTTGAAAAAAACTTGGAATTCCACCTTTAATTCAACGAGCAAGAATGTGAGTGGTCATTTGGGGAACTGGGAAAAGTCATTACTTGGGAACTATGAAACCTGGAGTCCAACCCCAGGTCTGCCATTAATTAGTTAGCTAACCTTGGAAAATTTCCTTGCCCATTCTGGGCCTGTTTCCCCATATAACATGTGAAAGTGTTGGCATCTAAGGACAATTCCAGCTCTAATTTTTTGTGGCTTCAAAATTTTGCTGAAAATTTCCTGGGATGCTCCAGTTAAAACTGTTTTCGGCCATCTGCAGTTGAAAAAGAGATTGGAGGCTGATGAGAGAAATTTAGCTTTTCCCATTTCCTGATAAGATTTCAACATCAAACTTCTCTTTTAAAATCATCCAGAGATGTTCATTTCCCGGACGCTGCACTTCCCGAAAAATCATCCAGAGACGTCAGCTGGTCCAGTCCACTACCTTGCCTTCTTTGGAGTGAATGTTAGAAATAGGTTTTCCACCATGGACTGAGCATCCTAACAAGACTGCCTGTTTCTTTCCAAGGGTACTCAAGGTGTTGGAAAGCCACATATGGCTTGGGAGCTAGTTACCTCAGCAATCGCTTCCCTCCCCACTCAGTGTCAATTAACAGGCAATTAAAACTACACTGTTCCAGCTAATGGTCCCCAGATTAGAGTAGGAGAAAATGAGAGGCAGGAGGTTTTCATTCTTTTTTTACTCTTATTATATATTTTAAATTCAAGACATGTTCTTGACTCTGGAAACTACCTCATTTTACACTTTCAGGATAAATATATTTTTGATATTTTTAATTTATCATTTTGTTTGTTTACTTATTATATCACTTATCTGTAAAAAAAAATACAAAAGAAAACTTTAATGATTTCTGATCATTCCTGGAAACAAATCCGAAATTTTCTACCAGGCTCTCTCTAGACCGTCTATGGTATAGTCCCATTCTATACAATGATATTCCCCACACATCCATTCAAACACTCATTATTTACTTTCCTTCCACCCACAAGTTTTCTTTGGTTTTATCCACAAATCAAATTCAGTCCATTCTGTAAAGCCCAGCTTAGGCCTAAAATCCTTCATCAGGATCATTCCAGTCCTTCATTTTAATTCTCTGAATTTCAGGAGTAACTAGAGTCAGTGTAATTTCATTTTCTTCTTACTCATGGTATTTATCATGATTAATTTTTCTCTCTACCAATTGATTAAGACCCCTTGAGGGTAGGAACCATGTCTGATACTTTTCTCTATGTTTTCAGATTCTAGTACAGTTGTATTCATGACTAAAGACCACTTAAACAGGGTGTTTAGAAATTACAGCTGTTACATCTAATTGGACAAAATGTAACCTTCATATTTTGGACAATAAATTTAGGATCATGCGGTCTCAGTAGTTAAAGCTTTAAGAATAAAGAAAGAAAACAAATAAAAAAAGAAAAAGAAAAAATAATAAATAAAGAAAACAAATTAAAAAAAAATAAAGCTTTAGACCTCTTAGGGATTAATCTACCAAATTCTTCATTTTCCAGATGAGAAAACTGAGGTTTAAATGGGAATAGCAACTTGCCCAAAGTTAAAATGTAACTAAATAAAGGGTTGGTGTCCAATCCTTGATCTTCTGACAAAGTCCATACCCTTTTGTCTTTCCCAGTAATTCAAAACTTTTTTCCCACTATGACACAATTGATTGACAATATTCTCTTGAATGAGGCTCTCCATTCTGCAGAGCCAGAGTCACATGCAATTGCCAGAGAGAGCAGTTCAGCACCATCTCTCCCTACCACTCAAGAACAAGCTCATGATGCAAGGTGAAAGTTGTATACTTATCACCTTACCATTTCTCCCATTTTTGAAGAAAAAAGTTTCATCACTAGTAGCAAGTGACTTGTGAAAAACTTACCCTTGCATATACTGCTGGGTCTAAAGCTGGTGTCTTTCAATAACTGTTCAATAATGTATCAATGAACTCACATTTTTAAAAATTCCTCTTTGTGCTGTCAAATAGGTTAAGGTCAGATCAATATCACTTTGATGTAGGAATTTCAAAGTACAGGAAGATGGAATTTCAGGGACAAGGGTGGTCAGAGGAATGGGCTTGTAGCAGACAGGGGAGCCCTGGGGATAGGACTGGGGGATCTCGTTGCAGGATGATAGCAGTACTGATAGATAAATGGACTCTGAATGTAGATGGGGTGGGAGGTAGAGAGGAATTTCTGAATCATATTCTAAACTTGAACCTGTTTGGGAATTGAAACTGGCCATCACATGTGGGTAGTATTAGGGATTGAATTGTGTCCCCACAAAGACGTGTTTAAGTCCTAATTCCTCGGGCATGTGCATGTGAACTCACCTGTAAATGGGATCATTGAAGATGACACTAGCTAAGCTGAGGCCAAAGTGAATCAGCGTGGCCCTTAAACAAATTTGACTGAAGTCCTTAGAAGGATGGGAAATGTGGACACAGGAGGAAGCAGGCAGACACCCATGTGAATGAAGCAGAGTTTGACTGTTGAGAAGCTACTACCAGAAGTCTGTAGGGACAGGCTTCATAGAAACCATGATCCAGCCAATACCTTGGCTTTGTACTTCTGGTCTACCAAACTGTAAGACAACAAATTCCTGTTGTTTAAAGCCAACCAGTTTGTGGTATTCATTTCAGAAACCTTGGAAAACTGAGAGGCAGGAAATGGTTAGAAAGGCAGAAAAGAATATTATAAAAATGGGTGGGATTGAAATGCTGAGGGTGAGAAAGAACAGACTCATGGAAGGAAGGAGGGAAAAAGGAAGTGAAGGAAGAAGGTGGCCGTTTTTTAGAAAGTAAAATGAACTGCTTTCTGCATTAGGCACTTTTACATACCGTCTTTCATTATGGGGAAAAAGAGAAAGAGAGTATAGGTATTGGGGAATAGAAAGGGATATGAAAGGAGCCTCAAGGATTCCCACTGCTTGCTCAACAGTGGGTGTTACGTGTGTCGTGTGCGTATTTGTGACTGCGGCACAGATTCTCCATCACCCTGCTGCCTCCAGCAGATGACTACTCTTTTCCACGGTTCGTGTTCTACCCAATTAGGAAACAGATTCTAGGAAACTGATAACATAAACCTACCCGTGGCGATACTTCCAAGACTGTTTATAAATCACTCAGCAAATCAAAAGTAAACAAATCATAAATGTCTCAAAAATAAATTAGAGGGCGGGCCACCGGGGCTCAGCAGGCAGAGTTCTTGCCTGCCACGTCGGAGACCTGGGTTTGATTCCCGGTGCCTGCCCATGCAAAAAAATAAAAAGTAAAATAAATAAATAAATAAATAAGACCTAAGTGCCTCAAATGAATCTGTGTCTCAGTTACATCATCTGTAAAATGGGATTAGAAATAGTTTTACCATAGCAGTAATACTATTATATTATTTGGGATAATAATAGTATTTACAATAATGGAACTGTTATAAGTAGGTTAATATTTGCAAAGCACCTACAACAGTGCTAGCTATATATGTGTTTGCTGAAACTGTACTATATATGGGTTTGTTGAGTATATAAAAATAAAATAGCAGTAGACTGACAGAATGTCAACACTGGAAGAGACTGTAGGGACCTCAGGCCAAATCATTCCTTTTAAACTGCACTTGGGTTCCAAAGAAGGAAAATGATTCATCCACAGTTGCCACAGTTGATTAAATTGGTGTCAGAGAAGGAACTAGGAATAAGGACTCCTGATTTCCAATCAAGAGTCCTTTTAACTAAGAAACACATAATAGGAAGCAATATAGTACAGACTTGACAAATTCTAACTATAACATTTAACCAGATTATTAGCTTCTGGAGGGCTGTCTTGTTTATTTCTATATTCACAGTGATGCTGATGCTCCATATGCAGGAGTGTTCAGTAAATATTCACTTAACAGACTCTGAGTAAACTGATGAATTAATTCACATTTAAGGCACTAAAGGCCAATGAAGGTTTAGAACTGATAAAGAATGGATGTTTTGAATGAAGGAGGAACTCATCTTTAGGTATGGCAATTCTTTGTAGTCCTGCATGTAAAATCCATTTCTAATACATATTAAGTCTCAAAAAAAAAAATGTAAGCCCCTATTTTTAGGCACCTGCCTATAAGGCCAGGATACAGTGGTATAACTTGGCCACTGGGACAGAGGCACAGCCAGGTCTGATTCCCTTTCCTTTTCAGGGTGTGAGCAGATAGTTTGGGGAAATCTCTAATATGGCAGAAAGGGTTGCTAGCAAGTGATAAGGTATTTGCCCCAAATGTTGGTGATTGTTCCATTTGACAATAAAGGATTGCTTCCACAGCAGTTGAAAGTAATCAGTCCTGCAAGATTTCTCTATCTTTATCCTACTCCAACCCCCATTAAAGTTTTAAGATGTTTGTTTCCTGTCAGCACTATTTTTATTCAATTAGATACCATCAGGGATTTTCATGCACTTTTTCCTGTTTATTTTTCTTCCTGTTTCTGAAAAACAGGAATTAAAAGATAAAATTGGACAATTACAAAGCACTTTGCAGTGACCTTTATGAAATTATTATTAAATATTTCAAGACTTCTATCTTTGCCGACCCCTTACCATGTAACATTTAGGGGGCAAACGAGAGGAAATGCCGTGGCTTTGGAGCTGCCACAAAAACTTGTTCCTCCTTGATCTGAATCTTTACAAAGGCTGTTTCCTTCATAGGAAGCATTTTCTTCTTGATTCTGGCATTAAACCCTTTGGCATGTCTCTCATCCTACTTTCTGACTAGCAAATGATTCTACTTTCTAATTGTGTGATCATAGGCAAAGTATTTTTTTTTCTTTTTCCCTCTCTAAGCCTCAGTTCCCTGTCATGCCTATAGGAAATGTTACAAAGGGAAGAAAGTAGGAGAAAAGACGAATTTTCCAGCCACATAGTTTAGCACCAAAGTAGAGAACTTATCAGTACTGGTAATTGCAAACACTTGTAGTTACATCAGGAGAATGTGGATGATGATGGTTAAGTCACTGGAATCAGGTAGACATGGAATGGAAATTGAGTTCTTATTGAAATTAAGACAGTTATAATTAGGAATGGCCATATAGATCTTAGGTAAATTACTTAAATCTATACGGCCGTTCCTAGTTATAACTGTCTTAATTTCATTATCTGAGTAGGTAATTCTTCCCATATCCTAACCTTGGAGTTCCTTGATCTCCAATCTTACTAATATCTGTGCCCTCCTAATACCTGAACCACCCTCTCCTATTGTCATATTTTGGTAATCACTCATAACTGCAATCTCCCAGTTGTCTCAATATCAAGTATTTCACTTTCTGATCCAACCTCCTAGATTTGCAGCATACCCCTTGCACACCATCTGTGCTGGTTTGAAAGGATTATGTATCCTAGAAAAGCCATGTGTTAATCTTGATCCATCTTGTAGAGGCAGTCATTTCTCTTAATCCCTATCCAGCACTGTAGGTTGGAACCTGATTAGATTATCTCCACAGAGATGTGACATCCAACTATGGGTATTAACCTTTGATTAGAGGGAGACGTGACTCCATCCATTCCAGATGGGGCTTGATTAGTTTACTGGAATCTTTTAAGAGTGAACCATTTTGGAAAAGGCTTAAGAGCTGAGAGAGTCCACCAGCCAGAGAGTCCACCAGACAGCAACTTTTGGAGATGAAGAAGGAAGATGCTGTCTGGGGAGTTTCATGAAACAAGAAGCTGGGAGAGAAAGCTAGCAGACATTACCATGAGCCCTTCCAGCTGAGAGAAAAACACTGAACTTCATCAGCCTTTCTTGAGTGAAGGTAACCTCCTGTTGGTGCCTTAATTTGGACACTTTTATAGACTTGCTTTAACTTGGACATTTTCATGGTCTTAGAACTGTAAACTTGCAACTTAATAAATTTCCTTTTGTTAAAGCCATTCTGTTTTTGTCATATTGCATTCTGGCAGCTAGAAAACTAAAACATATTCTCTAAAATTTTCAACCCCACTGGGATCCACAATCATCAATCCTCCCACCTTTTTGTTCCTTTGCACCCCTTCATAGTCTCTCTTTCCACTTTACTCAGCTTAGTTTCCATAATCATCCTGTGCTGGTTTGAAACTGTCATGCACCCAGAAATGCCATGGTCTTTTCCCTAATCCAATCTTGTGGGGACAGACCTATGGTTTAGGATGGAAACTTTGATTAGGTTGTTTCCATGGAGATGTGACATGCCTGGTTATGGGTGTGACTTGTTGATTAGATGGAGATGTGACTCTGTGCATTCAAGGTGAGCAAGATAGACAGGAACCACAGTGCTGCAGACATTGCCACGTACCTTTCCATAAGATGCTAAGCAATTCAGAACCTGGAGAGAGCCAAGGGAAGCTACGAGAAGAAATCCAGAGTTGTGCCAGAGAAGTTAAGAAAGGACCAGCAGATGCTGGCCATGTACTTTCCCATGTGACAGAGGAAACTTGGACGCCGTCTGGCCCTTTCTTCCAAGTCAAAATATCTTTCTCTGGATGACTTAGTTTGGACATTCTTGTGTCCTTAGAACTGTAAACTTGTAACTTAATAAATCCTCTTTATAAAAGCAGATCCATTTCTTATATATTGCACTCCGGCAGCATTAGCAAACTAAAACACACCACTTGGCAACACCTTCAAATCCCTTTCCTGCTCTATTTCCATCAAATTTGCTTAGTAAGACCCAGAATCTGATTAAATTCAATACACCACCTACTCTGTGCCTACATGCATATTACTGAGTGTGGCTGGGAAATAATAAACGACCATGCTATCTGTTCCCACTATAAATTCATGATAAAAAACTCAAACGGGTCTGCAGCTTAGCCTAGAAATCCTACTTCCCAAATCCATCTACTATGCAATTGCTTATATTTCTCACTCTCTCCTCTCTCATTCAAACCTCCAAATCTCCTCCTGTATCCTATTGCTCAGTTCTTTCACTTGGAAAAGAAAAATTATAAGAAAGGAACTCCCATATATTTCTACTACCACAGCTACCTCACCTGCATCTGTACTCATATCATCCACTCTTCTCCAGCTATTTGGGCTGAAACATCTCAATTCTTACACTGGCTCCCTAAATGACATCATTTGTCACCTACTCAGAGACCTGCTACATCTACTCCAGTAATTCCCCACTCTATCTCCCATACAATCAATCTTTCCTTCTGTACTGGATCATTCACATCAATATACAAAGATGCTTCAATGCTTCCATCACAAAAACAATCCAAACAATAAACCTCTCTTTACCTTCATCTAAAATCCCCCTTCTCTGTGCACTTTCACAACAAAATTTTTCCAAAGACTTTTCTATACTAGCTGTCTCTGATTAAAACAATTCACACATGTGAAATCCTTTTAGTTTGCTCAGCACTTCATAGTTGACAAAATACTTTCATATTCACAGTCTCATCTGGTCCTCTTAGGAACCCTGTGCAATGAGTTAGAACTCCAACTACTCATCCTTTTCTATTTTACTCATTATATATCCTTATAATCCAAACATGCTGGACTCCTTTCCACTCCCACATCATGATTTGTTGTATTCCTTTCTCCTTACCTTTGCTCAAGTTGTTCCTCTGACAGAACTGCCCTCTTCCCCCTACGCCCCCTTTCCCACAACCT
>PVIY010015965.1:28383-52884 GCA_004026745.1 Myrmecophaga tridactyla
TTTTTTTTTTTTTTTGTTTAGCTTCTGGCACAGCACTCTCATGGCTCTCTTCCTTCCTCACTGGAAACTCCTGATTAATATCCTTTGCAGTTGGGTGCATGAGTGGCTCAGTGGTAGAATGCTCGCTTTCCATGCGGGAAACCTGGGTTCAATTCCCCGACCAGGTACCTCCCGCCCCCAAAATCCTTTGCGGTTCCTCCTTGTTTCCCCAACTTCTCTATATTAGACTACCTCAGGGGTCACATCTTTGCTGTTATCTCTTTTCTACTGATATTCACTTGAGGTCATCTCATTCAGCTTCAAGGCTTTAAATACCATCTATGGGCTGAGAATGCCATAATATATATTTCCAGTAAGGTTTCCTACTGAATTCAATATCTGTAAAGTCAACTTTACACTTAGTATCCACTTGGATAAAATGCATCTCAAGTTTAACATGCTCCAAACTGAACTCTTAGGTTCCCTTCATCCCACTCTCTTTCCTTACTTCCTGGTTCCCCTCTGCCATTTTCCCCATTATTGTACACAGCCCTAGTGACTACTTTTTCAGCGGTAATTTCCTCTTTGCCTCATTTCTCATGTCCAATCAATTAGTGTGTTCTGTCAGCTACACTTTAAAAATACAACCAGAATTGATGACTGCCTCACTACCACCCTGTTTTAAACCATCTCTGGCTAAATGATCACAATAATCTCCTAGCTGATCTCCCTGTAATATCCTTGCCCACTTGCAACCTGCGTTCAATACCATAGATGGATATGAGATCATATTAAAACCTTCCAATGACTTTATATCTCTTTTGGACTAAAAGCCAGAGTCCTTACAGTGGTCCACAGAGCCCAAGACCCTATATGACCTGGCTTCCCTCACCTTAAAGACATATCCTCCTGCCACTCTTGTTCTCACTTTAAACTAGAACCATTTTAATCCCTTTGCTATTCTTTGAACATACAAGACACTTTCCAGCCTCAGGATCTTTGCACCTGCTGTTTTTCTGTCTGGAGTATTTTAATTCCGATAGCCTCATTGTTTGGTCCCTCACTTCTATCAGATTTCATTGTTTATCTTTTCTTCTATCTTCTTTGTTTATTTTTGCTTACTCCTGTATCCCTAGCATCTAGAACATTTAATAAATACTTGATGAATAAATGGACTAGTTTAAGTATTTAATTAATTTTTATTGTTATTATTATTTATTGCCATTAATGTATTAAATTAATTAATATGGAATCAATGTTTTATCTGAGTACTTCGCAGCTGTTCCTGAAACTGCCTTCCCCATCTCTGTGGTTACTCTGGGAGTAGCCATTGTACAATGTGACTTTGACTTCCTGGCTACAGCTGATGCGTCAGGGCAGACACTTGGGGCCAATTGTTCTTTCCTCAGGATTTTGGTACTGTGACTAAAGGAGATGGGCCATTTACTAACACCATAACATATCTTTCCACAGCTGTGGCCAGCCTTATTTTCATCTAAGACAACCAGATGCAAATGTATCTATCAAAAAGGTAGAATAAAGTATTGATCAGAGAAAAGCAAAAGTGACAGATGGTGAGAGAAACTCGGCAGCACTCCCATCTCCATTACCGGTTATAACAGAGATTCAAACAAATTCCTGCACTTCCAGCCACATTAAGGAAAACATCAGTGCAATGTCTGCAATGATAGTAGGTGGTTAATAAATATTAATAAATATTAATTGCATCAGAATCTTCAGGGGAGTTGATCATATCTAAATCTGTTTAATCTCAAAATCTTCACAATAAATCAAACCAAGCTAAGTTGCCAAAAAGGTATGTTTTATGAACATTTGGCTTCTCACCTCATATGACAAAGAAGTCTTGTTAAACTATCATGGAAAGACAATTGGCCCAAATGCAGGAAACCGAGGTTCTGGTCCACCTGTGAACTAGGCCTGGTTTTCATTCTTTTCTACACCCGTATCCTCATCTGTATAACAAAGGGGCTGGGTTAGGGGGTCTGTGGTATATTTTCCAGGTCTAGACTTTTAGAATTAGTTATTAATGCTATAGAGCACTATATGGAGGCATGTTCTTTTCCTAATGATAAATTATTCAGATACTTTAAACATTTGCCTCTTTTGTGGGTCCAGTGTATCTGAAGCCCGTTCATCTGTTGAAAAAAATTTCCACCTCATCGGTTTTGGTGGGAGACAGAAATTGTCTCCTGCTATAGATGTTGAAATACCCAAATATTCATTTCCTCATTTTTCTTGTGCTGGAACCAGGTAATATGATCAACGTTAAGGTAATCAGATCCAGCCACCAAGACTGAAACAGGAGCTTGTGACTTGAAAAGAGGGGCAGCCAAGACTCCATTCGAAGGACAGGTGGTGGCAGCAGCTGCTGCAGCATCCAGGGCTGTCAGTTGTGCTCTCCCGTGTCCAAGGCTGAACGTGTAGTGCACTCGCTTGACACCCAGGGCTCTGTAGAGGAAGGGTGGGTCCTCATTGCCCTAGATCCTTAGCATGCTCTGGGCTGCCCCCCAGGTCCCATTTTCCCTTCTGTTTCTTCAGGTTCTTAGTGATTCCATGAACAACTCAATATCCTTTCAGAGAGCTCCTTTTTTTGTTTAGGTAAGTCACAGTTCTTTTCCCCTTCCCACAAATAAGAAGTCTGATTCAAAAACCAGATTAAACTAGGGTATGAAAGTCCTAAAATTAATTGTTCTCTAGAATCAATGAAGAGTCTATACGTGGGGTTAAAGTCTCCCTATTACTCTTGAATCTCTGTCACTTTCAGAGGAAGAGTTTATGAGTGTCACAAGATTAACAGAACTACAGAGGACCTTAGAGTTAATGTAACCCAAATTTCTTATTTTTTTCACAAGGTCAAATTCAGTTAGAGGAAATAACTTGTGTAGAGTCATTTGGTCATATCCAGAGGTGGGATTAGAACTCATGACTCCATGACCTCACTTTCAGGATTTTTGTTACTATCCAAACTTCCTCCTCTAGTCAGTCTGCAGAACCCACATTATTTTGTTTAGATTTTTTTCCCTTTAATTTGAGCCCCTTTTTGTACCCCTAATCCAGGATTCTTACTCACCTCTTACCCTCTACCCCCAATATTCTTATTCCTTAATGGAATTTACCTAGGCTTAGCCTTCAGATTTCAAGATAAAGCCAGTTTCCTCAGGCAAGCCTCAAGGATGCAAGAAGGCTTTTAGTTGCTTAGCTGCTAAAATAAATATCATACAAGCGGTTGGTTTAACAACAGGAATTTATTGTCTCACGGTTTCAGAGGCTAGGAGGCATGCTTCCTCTTGGGGTTGGTATTTTCTCTCTGGCTGGAAATCTTTGGGGTTTCTTAGCATTTATTGTCACATGACAAAGCACTTGGCAATATCTTCTTTCTCTTCCAGATCCATTGACTTCCTGCTTGTGGCTGCTCCTATGGCCTCTCTCTTAGTATGTCTTTTACTCTGTTTTCAAAGTACTCTGATAATCTAGTTCTGTTTTTTAAAAATATTTTTATTGGCAAATCTTCACACACATATATTCCATACATAGTGTACAATCAATGGTTGACAATATTGTCACATAATTGTGTATTCATCACCATGATAATTTTTTAGAACATTTGTATCACTCCAGAAAAAGAAATAAAAAGAAAAAGAAAAAACTCATACCTCCCAGACCCTTACCCCTCCTTCTTATCGACCACTAATATTTCCATCTACACAATTTATTGTACCCCTTATCCCCCCATTATTTATTTATTCTTTTTCCATAATTTTTTACACATTAGCCATCTATTGTTTTTCACTCATGGACTCCAGTAATCTGGATTAAAGCCCAACCTGATTTAGTTAGGCCACACTCTAATGAAGTAGCATCTTGAAGAGCTCTTATTTACAATGGGTCCACACCCACCAAAATGTTGGCTAAAATCACTTCCAACCTTGGTTACACAATTCAACCCACAGCAAAGGGGGAGTTTCCATATTCTCAGCAACACTGAATGCTTCTCTCTCCACAGGGTTTATTGCTGGCTTGGCCTCAATTCTATAATTTTTCAAATGGCAGAGGAGACTATCTTCTTCAAATGTGCTGGGTGTTATGTTTCTTGACTGTTTCCTTAGAAATGTCAACTCCATATGCTCTTAGACTTTTGAGGGAAAGGGAAAATACATCCTTAATAAAAGAGTGCAAGCAAAATTATTACCTACAAATACAAAAGGGGAAAAGTCTCAAGGTTAGATCTAGATATGTCCAGGCAAGCAAGGTACAATTTAGATTCTATTCCAACTCCAGGAAGATGTCTCTAATTATTACAGCCCAGTTTAAACTGTATTCATTACCAATCAGCATTTCCTTCCAAGCTGCACTGCATTACTCTTTAATAATAAAATATCAATACTCGTAGAGTATTGGACGCAGAGCCATGGAGCCGCGGGACTGCATGTATAGGAGCCCGGGACCAGGATGCAAGCCAGGCTGCATTCCTTGGGTGTATTACCCTCACCAGTGCAGCCCCATGACCGGTGGCTGCAGAGGCCAAGGAACTGAGAGGCAGAAAGCTAGAGCCTGGTGTGGAGGCGCAGACGCAGAGCCATGGAGCCACGGGAGTGCATGTTTCTGAATGGATAGTGTTTCAGGGCCATTTTTTTTCCTGTGAAATAAGCAGGGTAGGAAGTATCTTTCATTTAAAGTTCCATTCATTCATTCATCCAACAAATAGATTTTGAGTGCTTATTACTCACCATATACTCATCTCAGCACTTGGGTACAGATATTGATGAAGTTTCTGCCCTCAAAAAGTTTACATGGAGACAGATAATAAGCAAGTAAAAAATTTTTTAAAAGTTCATTAGAGTTTGATAAACTATAATGAAAGAAAAATCAGAGCATATAATAGAGTAATTGGAGGATGGAAGAAACTTTACCTAGAAGGGTCAAGGAAGGCTTCTCTGAAGAGGCGACCTGGAAGAGAAGCAAAAGTCAGTCATGCACAGGGTAAAATATTTCAGGCAAAGGAAACTGCACATTTAAAAGCACTGAGGCAACTTCTGGGAAGATGGCCGAATAGAGTGAATCAAGATTAGCCCTACTCCATGGAAAATTTTAGAGAAGGGACAGGAGGGTGACTGAGGTGGTGATTCAGGAGTGGATCCGATCTGGGAGAGCCTTCTGCAACACATGGGGCAGACCTGGTTGCAGAGGCCAAGGAACTGAGAGGTGGAAAGCTAGAGCCTGGTGTGGAGGCGTGGACGCAGAGCCATGGAGCTGCGGGAGTGCATGTATAGGAGCCCGGGACCAGAATGTAAGCCAGGTTGCATTCCTTGGGTGTACTACCCTCACCAGTGCAGCCCTGTGATGGGTGACTCACCCCACACCCCATGCACCTGAACTCCATCAGCAACTCCCATTCCCCGCTCTCCAGGAGCCCCTAGCCCACCAGCCCCCAGTGCATGTTACTGCCCCACACTGCCACCCCAAGTGCAGCCCAACCCACCTCTCCTGCACCCCTCCCGAGCACTACCTCCCCCTCCTTGTTCCCTGCAGGCTGTTGCCAGTGCATAAAGGCTGCGGGCACTGCTCTCCATACCTAGGCTACCCCTGCCCCCCGCCCCCACCCATAGAGACACAGAGCCTCACTCTGCCCCACCTGAGCTCTGCACATCCATTTACAGCACTTCCATGTCCACACATGTGCACGGGCTACCAACTACATCATTCAGCTCTGGAAACCACACTTTATAGCAGTCCTGGGATCGTGCATGCGCATGGTCCTCGGCCATACTTCCCAGCTCTGAGAAAGGGCTGATCTGAGCAGTCAGGTCACATCTGAAAAAAATCCACGAAGGCAGAGTGCTGACCTGCTGTCACAGCTCCACGCATGTGCACAAAGGGCCCCATGCCTTGAGCCAGTGCATGCTGGGGTTACGGTCCCCCAGACTGGTGTACCTGTGCAACTACATCCTCCCTGGTCACTGGGCACCCATGTTCACAAGTATCAGTGTAACATCCCCAACCTGTGCCTATACTTTCTCTGAAGCAAATCACTGCACTGAGTGCCCCACCCCATGCCCTGCTGTCTGCTGTACAACCATCTCTAAAGCACAAGACCTTAGACTACTGAAAGAAATCAACTCCAAAAGTAATTCAATCAAGAATTTTACATGCTACAAAGACAGCAGAAGATCACTAAGCATATCACAATGCAGAGAGATACAGCCCTGACTAACGACCAAATTAAAACACCAGAGGAGACATAGATGTTGGGACAACTAATCAAAGATGTTCATACAATTCTACTCAATAAAATAAGTGGGATAACAAAAGACATAAAAGAGATTAAGAAGACAGTAGAAGTATTTGAAAGATAAATAGAAAAATAGCAGATATCACAGAGATTAAGGACTCTGTTGACCAAATAAAAAACACACTAGAGGCACACAAAACACCATATTTGAAGAAACAGAAGAAAGAATAAGTGATATAGAGGGCAGGATAATTGACTTCGAAGACTCAAAACAACAAATGGCAAAAAAGATGGAAAAAGTTGTATGAGAACTCAGGGAAATGATAAAACAAAACAAAATGCACAAATATAAGAATCACTGGTGTTGCAGAAGAAGAAGAGAGGAGTAAAGGGCTAGGAAGAATAGTTGAGGACATAATGGGTGAAACGTCCCAATCCTCATAAAAGACATAAATATGCAAGTCAAAGAAACCCAAAGAACTCCAAACAGAATAAATCCAAATAGAGCTTCTCCAAGGCACATACTAATCAGTCTGTCAAATGTTGAAGAGAAGCAGAAAATCCTGAAAGAGGCAAGAGAAAAACATTCTACTACATACAAGGGAAACCAAATAAGAATGAGTTCAGACTACTCAACTAGCACCCTGGAGTTGAGAAGGCAGTGGCATGATATACTCATGATCCTGAAAAGGAAAGACTTACAGCCAAGAATTCTGTACTCAGCCAAATTGTCCTTCAAAATTGAGGGATAGAATAAAGTTTTCACAGACAAAGAAGTCCTGAAAGAATTTGTCCAGAGACGAGCCCTACAAGAAATACTAAAAGGAGTTCTGCCACCTGAAAAAAACTTTTTTGTTTGGAGGTCTGGAGGAGGGCACAGAATCGAAGAGTACCACTAAGGGTAATTTAAAATACAAAGAGAAAGAGGGAAAAGAATATATAGATCTGACAAATAAAATAAAAAATATAAGATGGTGGAATCAAGAAATGCCTTTTCAGTAATAACTTTGAATGTTAATGGACTAAACTTACCAATTAAAAGATACAGATTGGCAGGATGGACTAAGAAATATAATCCAGCTACATGCTGCTTAAAAGAGCCTCATCTTAGACACAAGGATACAAATAGAATTCAAGTGAAAGGATGGAAAAAGATTTTCCACGCAAATTGTAACCAAAAGAAAGCAGGAGTAGCTATGCTAATATTGGACAAAATAGACTTTAAATGTAAAGACATCATAAGAGACAAAAAAAGACACTATATATTAATTAAAGGGTCAATTCATCAAGAAGATACACCAATCATAAATGCTTGTTCCCAATAAAGGAGTTCTGAAGTTCTTGAGACAGACATTGGCAAAACTGAAGGAAATGGTAGATGTTTCAACGATAATAGTAGGAGACTTCAATACACCACTCTCCTCTATAGATAGAACAACTAGAAAGAAGATCAAGAAGGAAATAGAGAAGTTAAATAACTTAATAAATGAATTAGACCTAGCAGAAACATATAGGTCATTGCACCCCAAAGCACAAGGTTATACATTCTTCTTTTTTGTGCTCATGGAATATTCTCCAGGATAGATCAAATGCTGGGCACAAAACAGTTCTTTATACATTAAAAAATATTGAAATTATTCACAGCACTTTCTTGGATCACAATGGGATGAAACTGGATCTCAATAACCACCAAAGAATGAGAGCATTCACAAGTATATGGAGAATAAATAACACACTCTTAAATAACCAGTGGGTCAAAGAAGAAATTGCTGGAGAAATCAGTAGCTATCTGGAGATGAATGAAAATGGGAATACAACTTATCAGAACTTATGGGATGTTGCAAAGCCTGTGCCCTAAATGCCTATATTAAAAAACAAGAAAGAGCAAAAATCAAGGATTTAACAGCATACCTGGAAGAACTTGAGAAAGTACAGCAAATTAACCCCAAAGCAAATAGGAGAAGAGAAATAACAAAGATTAAAGCAGAGATAAATGAATGGGAGAACAAAAGATCAATAGAAAGAATCAATAAAACCAAAAGTTGGTTCTTTGAGAAAATCAATAAAAGTGATGGGCCACAGAGTGATTTGAACAGTGAATAAAAAAGTATTTGTGAAGTCCCCTTTGGGGAATGGTGAGAAAGGGGGAAAATTCAACTTCCCCAAGTTGAATTCTTGATATTCTCACAAGCAGTGTGGACAACCAAAGCTATAGGCTGAACCCCCAATCTTGGGATTTGTTCATATGAGACTTAACCCCACAAAGGATAGATCAAGCCTACTTAAAATTAGGCCTAAGGTTACCCCCAAGAGAACCTCTTTTGTTGCTCAGATGTGGCCTCTCTCTGCAGCCAACACAACAAGCAAACTCACCACCCTCCCCCTGTCTATGTGGGACATGACTCCCAGGGGTGTGGACCTTCCTGGCAATGTGGGACAGAAATCCTGGAATAAGCTGAGACTCAGCATCAAGGTATTGAGAAAACCCCTAGAATGAGCTGAGACTCAGCATCAGGGGATTGAGAAAACCTTCTTGACCAAAAGGGAAAAGAGTGAAATGAGACAAAGTGTCAATGGCTGAGAGATTCCAAACAGAGTCAAGAGGTTATCCTGGAGGTTATTCTTATGCATTAAATAGATATCACCTTGTTAGTCAAGATGTAGTGGAGAGGCTGGAGGGAACTGCCTGAAAATGTGGAGCTGTATTCCAGTAGCCATGTTTCTTGAAGATGATTGTATAATGATATAGCTTTCACAATGTGACTGTGTGATTGTGAAAACCTTGTGTCTGATGCTCCTTTTATCTACCTTATCAACAGATGAGTAAAACATATGGAATAAAGATGAATAATAGGGGGAACAAATGTTAAAATAAATTTAGAGTGAAATGCTGGTCATCAGTGATGGGGAGGGGTGGGGGAGATGGTATGTATGATTTTTTTTTCTGTTTTCTTTTTATTTCTTTGTCTGAATAGATGTAAATGTTCCAAGAAATGATCATGATGATGAATATGCAACTATGTGATGATATTGTGAATTACTGATTTTATATGTAGAACGGAATGATCAAAAGTTATGAATGTTTGCATTCGTTTGGTGTTTTTTTGTATTTTAAAAATAAAAAAATTAATTAAAAAAAAATGATGGGCCACTAACAAGACTGACAAAGGAAAAAAGAGAGAGGATGCAAATGAACAAAATCAGAAATGAGAAGGGGTGCGTTAGCACAGACCCTGAAGAAATCATAAGAGTCTATGAAAAACTATAAGTCAACAAGCTAGACAACTTAGATGAAACACACAAATTTCTGGAGACACACAAACCAGCTACACTGACTCAGGAAGAAATAGAAGATCTGAACAAACCAATCACAAGTAAAGAGATTCAATCACTCAGCAAAAATCTTCCTACAAAGAAGAGTCCAGGGCCAAATGGCTTCACTGGGGAATTTTGTCAAATATTCCATAAAGAACTAACACCAATCTGTTCAAACTTTTCCAAAAAGTTTAAGGAGAAAGGAACTCCACTTAACTCCTTTTATGACACTAAGATCATTTTAGTGCAAAAACCGAGTAAAGATGCTACAAGAAAGGAAAACTACAAGCCAGTCTCCCTAATGAACATAGATACAAAAATTCTCAATAAAATATTAGGGAACTGAATCCAACACCACATTGTAAGAATTATACACCATGACCAAGTTTGAGGTTTATATGAGGAATGCAAAGATGGTTCAACACAAGAAAATTAATTAATGTAATACAGCACATTAACAAATCATAAGGGAAAAATGACATGATCATCTCGACTAATGCTGAAAAATCATGTGACAAAAATCAGTATCCTTTTCTGATAAAAACGCTCCAAAATATAGGAATCAAAGATAGCTACTTCAATGTGATGAAGGGAATATTTGAAAAACCGATAGCCAGCATTGTACTCAATGGAGAGAGACTGAAAGCTTCCCCCTTAAGGTCAAGTACAAGACAAGGATGCCCACTGTCACCATGACTGTTCAACATTGTGCTAGAAGTTCTTGTTAGAGCAATCAGGCAGGACAAAGCAAAGAAAGGTATCTAAATTGGAAAGGAAGAAGTAAAACTCTAATTATTTGCAGATGATATGATACTATACTTGGAAGATCCTGAGAAATCTACAGCAATGTTACTTGAGTTAATAAATAAATTCATCAAGGTGGTGGTATATAAAGTTAATGTGCAAAAATCAGAAACATTTCTATACACAAGCAATGACCTAGCTAAGGATTCAGTTAAGGAAAAAATTCCATTCAAAATAGCAACTAAAAGAATCAAATACTTAGGAATGAATTTAACTAGGGATGTTAAGGACTTGTACACAAAAGACCACATAATATTGCTAAAAGAAATCAAAGGAGATCTAAATAGGTGTAAAGACATTCCATGCTCATGCATAGGAAGGCTAAATATGTCAATTCTCCCAAAATTGATCTACAGATTCAACACAGTACCAATCAAAGTTCCAACAACATACTTTGAATATTTGGAAAAGCTAACTGCCAAATTCCTCTAGAAGGGAAAGAGAACCCAAATAGCGAAAAGCATCCTAAAAAAGCAGAACAAAGTGGAAGGATTAACACTCCCTGACTTTAAAACCTATTATAAAGCAACAGTGGTCAAAACAGCATGGTACTGGAAGAAAGACAGAAGCATTGACCAATGGAATTGAATCAGGAGTGTAGAAATAGACCCCCAAATCTACGGTCAACTGATTTTTGACAAGGCCTTCAAATCCTCTGAACTGGGACAAAATAGTCCCTTCAATAATTGGGCATGGAAGAACTGGATATCAATAGCCAAGTGAATGGAAGAGGATCCCTATGTTACACCCTATTTTTTTATTAACTCAAAATGGATCAAACACCTAAATATAAGAACTAGCACCATAAAGCTTCTAGAAGTAAGTGTAGGGAAACATCTTCAAGACCTAGTAATAGGAGGTAGCTTCCTAAACTTTACACCCAAAGCACAAGCAACAAAAGAAAAAAATAGATAAATGGGAACTCCTCAAAATCAAATGCTTCTGTACCTCAAAAGACTTTTTCAAAAATGTGAAGAGGCAGCCAACTCAATGGGAGAAAATATTTGGAAATCACATATCCGACAAAGGTTTGATTTCCGATATATACAAAGAAATCATACAACTCAACAACAAAAGAACAAACAGCCCAATTATAAACTGGGCTGAAGATATGAATAGGCATTTTTCTCAAGAGCAAATATAGATGGCTCAAAAGCACATGAAGAGATGCTCATTTTCATTGGCTATAAGGGAAATGTAGATGAAGACTACAATGAGATACCACCTCACACCTATAAGAATGGCTGCTATTAAACAAACAGGAAGCTATAAATGTTGGAGAGAATGTGGAGAAACTGGGATACTTATATACTGTTGGTGGAAATGTATAACAGTGCAGCCACTATGGAAGACTGTTTGGCGGTTCCTTAGGAAACTAAATATTGAGTTGCCCTATGACCTAGTAATAGCACTACTTGGTATATATCCAGAAGAGCTGAAAGCAATGACACAAACAGACATTTGTACACCAATGTTCATAGCAGCATTATTCACAATCACCAAAACATGGAAACAAACCAAATGCCCATCAACAGATGAGTGGATCAACAAAATGTGGTATATACATATGATGGAATATTATGCAGCAGGGAGACAAAATGACATCCTGAAGCAGATGACAAGATGGATGAGCCTTGAGTCATAATGCTGAGTGAAATTAGCCAGAAACAAAGGGGTAGATACTATATGATTCTCTTTTTATGACCAGCATAAAGGTATAATCAGAGGCTTATAATACAGAATATAGGGGACATAGAGATACATAGAAGCTAGAGATGGGTGAACTGTTAGCTAATGAAATTGAACTCCCATGTAAAGGAATAGATAAGAGTGAAGGTATCCTATATAAGTTTATAAGTAATATTACCATATAGAAGATGAACAAGATTGAAAGGTGTTGTATAGATCTATGTGTCCCACTGATTCACACTAGAAATATGAATATGTTCTCATAAGAATTACTTCAAAGATATGATTCTTGTATAAAGAGTGTTTAAGTCCAGGGTACAGGGAGAAAACTGCTATTGCATACTATGAGCTATGTTCAAAAGGAAACCATCAGCACTACCACAGAAGCAGCAGAGGTAAATAATGGGGAGAGGAACAAGAGTTAAGAAGAGGTTTAGATTTTCTATTTGGTGATGGTGTATTTATTGGTTTTCTTTCTCTGGGGAACAATGAAATCATCTAAAATTGAGAATGTTGATGGACTGTGGACTTTGGACCTTCTACATGATGCCTGATGAATGCAGGTGACTGAAGGATGCACTGATGAAGAAGTAGATTGGCTAATGATGTTGTATACATATGAATGAAGGTTCTGCTGCTACAAAAAGGAAGAAAGTTGTGAGGCAGGCAATGATGTGAATGAACATATGGTAAGATAAATAAGCCAGAAACAAAAGAATAACAATAGTATTGTGACCTTTAGAAAGTGCTTGTAAGAAAACAGGGGCCTAGATTGTAAGCTTTCAGAGCAGACACATTAAGTCCGGAGTGGTGATTATTATTTCTGGATTTTGAGAGGCTGTTTTATATATATAACCTGACATTTAGTGATAAGAATGAAGCTGAACAGGTTGGGGTTAAAGTAATTCAGAACATAGGGGTAAGGAAAACAGTGACTATATTTTCAAACCATATATACTCTTTGAGACCAATGGAAGAAAGGTTTATTTGATTTGGAACTGAAATTTTCTGTAGTGCATAATCTAATTCAACCTATCTGTATAGCTCATTTGAACAACTGAAGCACAGTAAGCACAGAATGAGAAAGAGTTCCTTAAATCCTGTAGAGATTATTGTAATGCCTGGAAACATCCTAGAGTATATTAAGCAGATAATAAAAAGTATTGGCAAAGTCCCCTGAGGCAGGGGAGAAAGAATATGGAACTATTAAACCTTATCATCAGGAAAGCCCCTGACACCGTGTCAAACTTTAGGGACACCCAAATCAATAGACCATGCCTTCAATCATGAGGCTTACTCTTGTGAAGCTTTTGTAGGTAGTGGAGAAGCTTAGACTACCTATAGGCATGCCTAAGAATTACTTCTGGAGGACCTCTGCTATTGCTCAGATGTGGCCTCAGTCCCTCTAAGCCCAACTCTACAAGTGAAATCATTGGTCTTCCCCCTACATGGGACGAGAAATCCAGGTGTGAAAATCTCCCTGGCAACATGGGAGATGGTGCCCAGGGATGAATTCAGACTTGGCACTGTGGGATCAACAATTCCATCCTGACCAAAAAGGGGAAAAGAAGTGTAATTAATAAAGTATCAGTGGCAGAGAGAGTTCAAATAGAGTCGAGAGGCTACTCTGGGGGTTGTTCTTACACAAGCTTCAGGTAGACCTTGCTACCTATCATAACTTGCCAACCCCCAACCAGGACCATTCCAGCCAATCCTAAAGAACCCCTACGGCAATATATAAGATTCCACAAGGGTTCCAGGCACTAGAGTAACTTACCAGAAACCTACAACCTCCAGATGGGTCCCTGGTCCAGATAAGTCCTGAAACCTAGCCCAGCCTCTCCAGAACATCAGATAGTTCCATCTCCCTATCCCATATTAGTGGCAGACCCTTCCAATAGCAATAAAATGTAAAATTGCCATAGCCCAAATACCCTTAAAGAGAGGTATGGAAACATCAACGGTGATGGTGGAGTTACACATAGAAGATAGAATTAAACAAATGTATATGAATGCTGAATCATTAAATTGATCATTCTTTTAGTATCCAGTTTTTTAGAGGAGCTAGAAGTAAAAACCTAAAATTGTGAAATTGTAACCCATGTCAAAGTCTGCAATATGTTCTACAACTAATCGTGGTGCTGTGCTTTGAAATTTTAAGCTTTTTTGTATATATGTTATTTTTTACAAAAAAGAAGGAAAAAAGTCGATTGTGATGATAAAATATTTAAACCCTCTAGCCTCCTGTATCCCGGAGCAGCTAGAAGGAAAAATATGAGAGGATTGCATGGTAGCCCATGACAAACTCTGGGATCTGTCCTGTAATTATTTGTTAAAGAGTGCTTTGAAAACTATTGCTTTTTTTATCTGTTTGCTTTGCATATATGTTATACTATACAATAAAAAAAATTAAAAAAAGCACTCAGGCAAGAATGATCTTGACACATTGAAGAAACAAGGGGCCAGTGTGGCTGTAGTGTAGTAAGAGGCACAGGGATACAGGGGACACTGAGGCACAGAGAGGTTTGATGTCTTGCTCAGATTCACATGCCTCGGGACATGTTCTTTCTATTTAGTCAGTTGTCAGAGGGATCAAATTGGCCCTATCATCCCACTAGATGTGATATTCCCTGAAGTAGGCGTACCTGACCTGCATTTCCTCTTTTTCCTACAGCAGTGACCACTGAAGTCTCTGGCTAATAATTACAGTTCAGTGATTTGGCTGATTAATTGTGCCTATGAATTCAGAGCTCATTGAATTTAAGGTGACTTCAGGGAAGCTCAAAGAATTCTATGGACTCCTTTATTTCCAGTCCTCAAAACAACTAATCAATTCAGCATCCATTTACTTGTCAAGATTTCAGATTAACTAGAGAATCCTTGAGTCTTGGGCAGCCCTTTTAGCTGCCTTGGTTGGGCCTGGCTCAGCAGGTTCAAGATCTTATTCTAGTAAGATTAGAATTTATTTCCTTAGAATTAATTTCATACCCCTTTGAGAAAACTTGAACGCTATTTCCCTATTATTACAGTCTGTCACTCTAACTAATGTTACTATAACTAAATCAATTTCCATCATCCGAAGTAATGAGTGGTGTTGACTTACTTAAATGGTATAGATCCAAACAGGTGACTTGAGAGCAACAGAAACAAGCTTGCTGTGTTGCAAAAGGAAAATTGAAACGCTGCAAGTTTTACTTCTATGTTAGCATTTTTCTGTGATATTCCTGATTTTCAGATGAACTATTTAATTATTTTTTTAAATTTTCTCCAGTATGTGTGTATATATGCACGTTTATGTATATAACAGCTATATTGAAGTGTAAATGACATGCAACAAATTGCATAGATTTAAGAGCGATAACTTGGTAAGTTTGGACATATATATATATATACACCTGTGAAAATATCACTGCACTCAAGAAAATGAACATTCATCACACCTCCAGTTTTCCTCATTTCTCTTTGAAATCCATCCTTTTTTCCCTTCCCTGCCACCTCCCTAAACCCCTGGCTGCCGCTGATCTGGTTTCTGTCTGTAAATTAGGCTATATTTTCTAGAATGCTATGTAAATGAAATCATACAGCACTCTGTTTGGTCTGGCTTATTTCACTCAATATATTTATTTTGAGATTCATGCATGTTGCATGTATCAATAGTTCATTCTTTTTACTGCTGAATAATATTCCACTGTGTGGAAGATAGAACACTGAGTATCCGTTCACTGTTGCTGGACATTTGGGCTGTTTCCAGTTTGATCTACTACAAATCAAGCTGCTATGAAAGTTTGTGTGCAAATATTTATATGGACATAAACGTTTTTATTTTGGGCAAATACCTTGGAGTGGAATGCCCTGCCTGGGTCATATGATAAAGGGTATATGCGATGTCTTAAAGAACTACCAAGGCGTTTTCCAAAGTTGTCATACCATTTTACATTCCCATCAGAACGAAAGTTCAAGTCGTTCCCAATTTTTGCCAACATTTGGTATGTTTAATCTCTTTAATATTAGCCATTTTAATTTGTGTGTAGTGTCGTCTCATCATGGCTTTACTTTTTAGTTCGTCTCATCATGGCTTTACTTAAGTTCCCTAAGGACTAGTGTCTTTTCATGTCTTATTTGCCATCCATATACCTCTTTAATGGAAGTGTCTTTTCAAACAAATTTGCCCCCCTCCTTTTTTTCAAAGGGTTGTTTGTTATTTTTATTTTTGAGTTTTGAATGTTCTTTATATATTCGGGATACAAGTCCGCTATCAGATATGATTTGCAATGTTTTTATCCTAGTCTGTGGTTTGTCTTTTCATTTTCTTAAGGGTGTCTTTTAAAGAACACAAGCTCTCAATTTTAATGAAGTCTGCTTTATACAATTATTCTTTTATGGATCCTGCTTCTGGTGTCATATCTGAGAAATCTTTGCCTCCAAGAAGGCCACAAAGATTTTCTCCTGTGTTTTCTTTTAGAACTTTTATACTTGCGGTTTTGCATTTACTCTATGATCCATTCTTAGTTAATTTTAGTATGTGTTGTGTTTTGGTTTGCTAAAGCTACCAAGATGCAACATACCAGAAATGGGTTGGGTTTTTCAAAGGGGATTTAAGTTATAAGTTACAATTCTAAGACCATGAAATTCAGGCATTACTGGATGACACCTGGACTCTGGAGAAAGGCCACCAGCATTTGTCACACCTCTGTCAGCTGGGAAGGCACATGGCTGACATCTGCTGGTCCTTCCTCCTAGTTCTGTTGCTTTCTCCCTGTGTCCTGTGGGTCTTTTCTTAGTGTCTCTGGGGTGTTTCTCTCTCTTTGTCTGTGGGTCCTATCAGCTTTTCTGGGACAAACTCTGGATTTCATATCTTGGCTTCCCTTGGCTTGCCCTAGGTTCTGGCCCTTTCAGTTCCTGTGGAACCTTGTTTAGCGTCTCCCAGGACATTTCTGTCTAAGCCTTCTCTCTCCGTGAGCTCTCTTAAAGGACTTGAGTAAGCGGATTAAGACTATCCTGGAATGGATGGGGTCACATCTCTGTGGAAACAACCTAATTAAAAGGTCCCGCCATACAATACATCTGCCTCACATGATTGGATGAAAAGAATGTAGGCTTTTCTGGGGTACATAACAGATTCAAACCAGCACATGTTGTGAGGTTCACCATTTTGGTTATGAATATCCAAATTTTCTGCACCATTTGCTTAAAAGACTATTCTTTCTCCTCTAAATTACCTTTACTCAAGTAAAAAAAATCAATTGACTTTATATGTTTGGGCCTATTTTTAGATTCTATTCTGCAATATAGTCCTATTTATCTATCTTAATACCAGTACTAAACTGTCTTGGTTACTGTAATTTTATAATAAATTTTAAAGTCAGATAATTTATGCCTCTGGCTTTGTTCTTCTTCAATGCTGCTTTGGATTTTCAGGTCCTTTGCATTTCCATGTGAACTGGCTTGTCAATATCTACAAAAGAAAATGTTTGTTGGAATATTGATGGGGGTTGCATAGAATTTATAGATCAACTTGAAGGAGAATTGATATCTTAACAATATTGGCACCTCCAATCCCTAAACATACTGTATTTATATATTTATTTATATCTTTAATTTTTCTTGGCCATTTTTTATATTCTTCAGGGAATTAAATCTTAGACATCCCTAAGTATTTCAAATAGAGTGACGCTATTGCAGCACACTACTATTTTAAATTTCAATTTCCTAATGTTTATATCTAGCATATAGAAGTGCAATTTATATTTAAATATTTATCTTGTAGCCTGAAGCTTTGCTAATATCTCATATTAGTTCCAAGACCATTTTGATATAGTCCATAAGCATTCTACCTAGTTAGGCATATCATCTGGATAAAACAGTTTTACTTCTGACTTTTTAATCTGATGTACTTTATTTATTTTGCTTATCTTATTCCACTGGCCAGAACGTTCAATACAATGTTTAATAGAAATAGTGAGACCAGATATCCTTGCTTTAGTTTTAATCCTAGGGGAAACATATTTAGTCTTTTGCCATTCAATGTGAATGCTTTTTTGTTGATGCAGTTTGTCAGGTTGAGGAAGAGCTCATCTATATATTTGCTTCAAATTTTTATTAGGAATTGATGCTGGATTTTAGTAAATGTGTTTTGGTTCATTTATTGAGACGATCATATGCTTTTTTTTTTAACCCATTAATATAGAGATTTACATTGATTTGATTTTTAAGTGTTAAATATAACTTACATTCTTGGAATAAACCCCATTTATTCATGATGTATTATCTATTGTTGCATTCAATTTGCTAAAATTTTATTTAGAATTTTCTTTCTATGTTAATGAGAGACATTGTTCTGTATTTTCATTTACTTGAAATGTCATTACCTGGTTTTATTATTAGAATAATGTCATCCTTGGAGAATGAGTTGGGAAGTATTCTCTCCTCTTCAATTTTTTTGGGAGATCTTGTTTAGAATGGATGTTATTTCTTCCTTAGATGTCTGATAGCATTTACCGGCAAAGCCAGGTGGACCTGGAGTTTTCTTTGGGTATGGTTTTAAAATGTGAGTTCAATTTCTTTGACAGATGTTCTAATTTGCGAGCTGCCAGAATGCAATATACCAGAAATGGAATGGTTTTAAAAAGAGGGATTTAAAAAATTTACAGTATTAAGGCTGAGAAAATGTCCCAATTAAAACAAGTCTCTAGAAATGTCCAGTCTAAGGCATCCAGGGAAAGATGCCTTGGTTCAAGAAGGCTGATGATATTCAGTGTTTCTCTCTCAATTGGAAGGGCACATGGTGAATATGGTGGTGTCTGCTAGCTTTCTCTCCAGGCCTCTTGCTTCATGAAGCTCCCCAGGAGGCATTTTCCTTCTTCATCTCCAAAAGTTGCTGGCTGGTGGACTCTCTACTTCATGGTTCTTCAGCATTCTCTCCTCATTCTCAAAAGGAACTCTCTCTGAAATGTCTCCTCTTTTATAGTATTCCAGTAAACTAATCAAGACCCATGTAGAATGGATGGAGATATGTCTTGATCTAATCAAATCATAACTGCAATTGATTGAGCCACTACTCCATGGAGATAACCTAATCAAGTTTCCAATCTATAGTACTAAATAGGGATTAGAAGAAATCATTGCTCCTAGAGATTGATTAGGATTAAAACATAGCTTTTCTAGGGTACATAAATCCCTTCAAATCAGCACAATGGATATTAGACTATTCAGTTTGTATGTGTTCTTTTCCATTTCATCTATGTTGTTGAATTTATTGGCATAAAGTTGACTATACTATTCTCTTACCATCATTTAATATCTCTAGAATCTATTATGTGATCTTACACCTATAGTTTGTGTTTTCCCTCCTTTTCCTGATTAGATGTGCTAGAGATGTATCAGTTTTTAAATCTTTTTTTAAAGAACCAACTTGAGTTTCTTTATATTTCTCTATAGTGTTTTGGTTTTCTGGCTTTTTAATTTCCAGTGTGGTCATTATTTTCTTTATTCTGCTTACTTTGGGTTTCATTTGCTCTTCTTTTTCTAACTCCTTAAGATGGGGGCAGAGTTCATTGATTTTTAGACTGCTCTTTTCTTCTCATATAAGTGTTTAGTGCTCTAAATTTCCCTCTGAGTACTGCTTTACCATGTCCCACAAATTTTGATGTTTTGTATTTCATTTTCTTTCAGTTCAAAATACTTTCTAACCTCTAATTTGATTTTTCTTTGCCCTATATCCTATTTCTAAGTGTACTACTTAGTTTCCAAATATTTAGAGGGTTTTACAGGGAGATTTCTGTTTACTGATTTCTAATTTACTTACACTGTGTCAAAGAACACACTTTCTATTACTTACATTCTTTTAAATTTATTGAAACTTTTTTCATGACCCAGAATATGGCCTGTTTTGGTAAATGTTCCATTCTTACTTGAGAAGAATATTCTCTGCTGTTGGCCAGAGTGTTCTATAAATGTTAGTTAAGTCAAGTTGACCAATTTCTGACTTTTTGTCTACTTTTCAAATAATTATTGGGAGAAGGGTGTTGATGTCATAAGCTGTAATTGTGAATTTGTCTATTTCTTTTGACACTTCTCTCAGTTTTGCAGCTTGGTTGTTAGATGTATAAATGTTTAGTATTGTTGTAGCCTCTTGATGAATTGACCCAGTTTCCATTGAGGATAAGTGCAATAAATGATCCTCACTATCTCTGGTAATATTCTTTGCTTTGGAAATGTTCCTTACCAGCTATTAATCAAGCTTCTCCAGCTTTTTTCAATTAACATTAAAATGATTTATCTTTATCAATACTTTTACTTTTAACTAGTTTAAATTGGATTCTGGCTTTTTAAATACAATCTGACAATGTCTGCCTTTGAATTTGGGTATTTTTGGTATACTAAAGCTGTTGGTATGCAATATACTAGAAATGTATTGGATTTTATAAAGGGGACTTATTAAGTTACAAGTTACAATTCTAAGGCCATGAAAATGTCCAAATAAAGGCACTGAGAAGAGAATACATTTACTTAAGAAATGTTGATTGAATTGGGGGGTTATTTGTCACATGGGAAGGCACATGGTGATGTCTGCTGTCCTTCGGTCCTGGTTTCTGGTTTCAAACAGCTCTCTCACCTACTCTGGGTCTTTCTGGCCTCCTCTGGGGCATCCTCATTCTCCATCTTCAAATGTCTATGTCTAGGCATCTGCTCTCTGTATCAGTGCTGACCACTGTCTATGTTTTCTGACTGTTATTCTCTTCATATAGGGCTCCAGTAACAGAATGTTTTACTCAACCGTCCATACCATAGATAAAAGGAGCATCAGACAAAACGGTTTTCACAATCACACAGTCACATTGTAAAAGCTATAGCATTCTACAATCTTCAAGAAACATGGCTACTGGAACACAGCTCTACAGTTTTAGGCACTTCCCTCTAGCCTCTCTAATACACCTTAAACTAAAGAGGGGATATCTATAAAATATGTAAAAATAACCTCCAGGATAACCTCTTGATGCTGTTTGAAATCTCTCAGCCAGTGACACTTTGTTTTGTCTCATTTCTCTCTTCCCCCTTTCGGTTGAGAAGGTTTTCTCAATCCTTTGATGCTGAGTCACAGGTCATTCTAGGATTTCTGTCCCATGTTGCCAGGGAAGTTTATACCCCGGGAGTCATGTCCCATGTAGAGAGGAGGAGGGCAGTGAGTTCACTTGCCGTGTTGGCTGAGAGAGAGAGGCCACATCTGAACAACAGAAGAGGTTCTCTGGGGGTGACTCTTAGGCCTAATTTTAAATAGGCTTAGCCTACCCTTTGTGGGGATAAGTTTCATGTGAACAAACCCCAAGATCGAGGGCTCAGCCTATTGATTTGGTTGTCTTCACTGCTTGTGAGAATATCAGGAATTCTCCAAATGGGGAAGTTGAAATTTCCCCCTTTTCTGCCATTCTCCCATGGTGACTTTGCAAATACTTCTTTATTCACTGTTCAAATCACTCTGGGATTTACCAGGGCATCACACTGGACAAACCTACAAAAGACCATCTATTTTCAACATCTTGCAATATTGACATTCCTTTGTTCTTCCTCATGCAAAAACATTTTAAAATTTGTACATTTAGTCACTGTCATTTTACACTCTAGGCATTCCTAGATTATACCACCTGCTGAAATCATTTTTGTATTGGCTGTATGCTGAAATACATGATGTTTGTAAAAAACAATGCACCTGGAAAAAATTTCCACTTTCCTTCAGCACTTTGATGTTGAATTCTCCAAGAGGAGGTGATGAGATAATTTGAACATTTATCACTGTTCTTGAATTGCCTTTATATCCTGGGAGTGCCAAGATCTTGGTAGCCTCTGGATTTGGCTGTTTGAATTTCAGGTGCTGTGGACAGACAGCCCAACAGATGACCATTATGAGTCTGGCTCCAACAGACCAGTTTTGGAGAGGGAAGAAGATATAGTCATTTTCTAGCTTCATCATAGGCCTTGATGCAAAATGTGAAGTTGGCACAGAAAGCTGATCTAAGTTGGCCAGATGCCTGGTACCATCCTTTCTATATTTGCCAGTTGCTTGTCCTGCCTGGCATCACCAGAGAGCATGCCTTAATGCCATCAGACACATGGAGATATGCAGATCTGGTGACACTTTGACCCAAGTAATATACCTAGACTTGCATTGGAGCTTGGGTAAGGATCAGGGTGCCCTTGCCCAGTTCTGCCTACAGAGTGAAAGCTGAATGTCTGCCTTTGGGGGCCACCAGGCTTTTGGCTGACAATTCTAAGCCTGTAGCTTCCAAAGAGGACACATACAGTCATATAGACACTGATTAATGAGGAAAACGGTGCAAACTGAAACCAGGGAAGGAGCAACACCAAACTCAATTAACATTTAGTGGTTGGTACAGGGCATTGTGCCAGGGGCTAAGAGGACTTCAAAGAAGTATAATCCACATCCCGATTCCCAGGTATTTGAAACTGGTTGAAGAGATAGATGTAAATAGCAAAAGATTATCAAGAGATAATGACAATAATAAAAGAAATGATTTAATGAGACAGCACATTCATTGTCAAGTGACTAATGTAGATGGTGAATTTATTATGGTAACTTTATGGAAATCAGAGCAAATACAGACTAGCTACATCTTGCTGGATTTGAGAAGGCAGAGGAAAGCTGATTTTTAAATGGGATAAAGCCTTCAGAAGAGGTCGGTTGGTACAAAAAGCATGAGCCAATTTGAAGGAGATGAAATCATGTCCTCAGGACCAGAATTCAAGTGTCTAGGACAGAGTGGGCCAGAATGGAAGTGTAACATCATCATATTGGTTTTGGCAACTGATACAGTATTAGGGTGTTAATACAGTATTAGCAGTGTACCAAACATGTGTAGTACATGAGTTCTGAAGCACCATCATTTATTAGCAAATATAACCTTGAGCACGTGAACTCTTTAAACCTCATTTTCTTAGTCTGTAAAATAGGAAGAATCACATAACTAATTCACTTCAATGAGTTTTCATAACAATTAAATGAATTATTACACAGTAACTAAGCACATAATTGTCCAACCCATAGTAAATTTTCTAGAAATATTAGCTAGTGCTGGTGGTTATATCTGTGATAGTAACATTTGTTGTGAACTGCAAGATCTTAGTGATCATCCAGTCTAGTATGCTTTTTTTTTTTTTTTTAACATGGGCAGGCACCAGGAATCGAACCCAGGTCCTCGGGCATGGCAGGCAAGTATTCTTACCTGCTAAGCCACCGTGGCCCACCCCAGTCTAGTATGCTTTTATCACATGAAACAGATGAGTCTGAGAATCTACAATAGCTAGTGGCAGGGTCTATGGGCATAAGTGAGGTGAAATGACTTCCATCCCATGTTCTTCCTACTGCACCACATCATAGCCTAGGCTTAAAAAGGCAGGGACGGGTGAGTGAAACCAAATAGGGCCAGCATCTGAGAACCAGCTGGAGGGGCAGTACTGAAAGTCTGGCATTTGACAATGAAAACTGCCTAGTACATCCCACAAGATTCTGGTTCTCAGCCCATACCTCAGCTTGGGCCAAGCACTCCCTGGCCAAGTTTCAGGGCAACAGAAAGTGATTCATTTTGTTGTGCATTTGAAGAATGCAGGCAAATCACAGGGCTATAATGAGCATATTTAATTGAGGCTTTTTCTTTGGAGAAGAGAACATATTCTCTTGTTGCCTATTATATGAAGAAGGAAGGCGGGAATCTAATGACCCTAGCACAGCAGAGCTCTGTTTCAGCCACCGAAGACTTAGCTGTGGGGAAGTGCCAGGATATCAGAGAGAGATAGTTCCAGCTAGAAGGTTGCCTGAGAAAGAGGAGATTTATCTTTTGTTATAGGAAGGAGGGTAAGGACATGATCAGGACATTTTTCCTTGGATTTATGATGTTTTACTTGTGTTTTAGGTTTTCCATGTGACCAAAATAATTGCAGAGGCCTCTTTCTTTTTTATTAGTTGTATACTATAGCATTCTCAGCTTGGTTCAGTATGCCTGCAGAGAAACTGCAGCTCTAATAAAATTCAAATTCACACATGTTTAGTGGGTATTTATATATACAAGGCAAGGAAAGTGTTTGAAAATATTGTATAAAGACGAAGTTGACATAGTCCCCGTCTTCCAGAAACTCACAATCCATTTGGGAAAGCACAGAGGAACACAGGACACAATTTTGGGCTAGTTCCTCTGCCCACAGTGACTCCCTCTTTCTAGATATAGTCCTTGATGCACAGGGGAGAGTATCTAGTGGACCTACATTATGTGGGTAACCTTCCAACTCTCACAAGAGCTAATTGGCCCAAGGGCAAACATCGGAGCCAACCTAGCCAATCTATCCCCACCTCCACCCCCTTCTCTCTTGTTTAAAACTGAGAACGAAAGAGACAGAGACTGGATGCCATTGGAGTCACATCACATTAATGGTAGTGTTCTAGGCAGACATGCATG
>PVIY010015966.1:0-14170 GCA_004026745.1 Myrmecophaga tridactyla
TAAGTTTTTTCTTTTTATTTCTTTTTCTGGAGTGATGCAAATGTTCTAAGAAATGATCATGGTGATGAATATACAACTATGTGATGATATTGTGAGTCACTGATTACATGCCAAGAACGGAATGTTCATATGTTAAGAATGTTCATGTTTGTATGTTATGTTTTGTCAATAAAAATAAAATAAAAGAATGAAGCCAATCTGGTCGGGACTAACATAAATCAGAATATAGGAGTAAGGATGACATTGTCTGTATTTTAGAACTTCACCTATTATATGAGACTAAAGGAGGAGAGATTTATTTCATTCAAAACCTAAATTTCCTATAGCACACAATCTAATTCAACCTGTCTGGATAGTTCATTTAAACAACTCAAATATATGGAGCCCAGAATGGGAATGAGGGCTTGTATAGCTTAATGTGAATACCCAGATACATCCCAGAGTATGTTGGGCAGATAATTGATAATTTCAAAGTTCCCTGAGGGCCTGGAGAAAAAAACATGAACTATTAAACTTTTCCACCTGGAAACCTTGGAAACTCTCTCAAACACTCTCCCAAACTCTCTCTCTCTAACTCTCTCTCTCTCTCAAACTCTCTCTCTCTCTCTCTCTCTCTCAGCCAACTTCTGCAAGCAAAATCATAACCACCCCCCTCCATGGGACATAATGTCCAGGGGTGTGAGTCTCCCTGGCAACGTGGGACATGACTCCCAGGAATGAGACTGGCTCTGGTACCTTGGGGTCGAGAACACCTTCCTGACCAAAAAGGGGGAAAGAAATGTAACAAAATAAGGTATCAGTGGCTAAGGGATTCCAAACAGAATTGAGAGGCTATTCTAGAGACTACTCTTAGGCAAACTTAAGCTAGATATTATTAATTGCCATGGTCTGCCAAACCCCCACCAACATTATTCTTGTTAACCCTAAAACACAGGGCTCTATCTGAGATCCTACAAAGGCTGCATGCATTAAGTTTACTTTTCAGAACCTTCTGATGGTTCCTGGACCAGAAAATCCCTGAAACCCAGAGGGGCCAGCATCTCCAAGAACATCAACCAGTTCCATCCTTCTATCCCATATTGTTGATACCTCTTTTCTACATGAAAAAAGTTAGAATGGGCATAACCCAAATATCCTTAAAGACTGGGAAAAGGATCAAAGGAGAAGGAAGAGTTATAACAGAGAACTAAGAATTTAACAAATGAGTATGACTACTGAATCATTATACTGATAAGTTCTTTTTAGTCTCCAGTATCTTGGAGCATGTACAAGGAAAAACCTAGAATTATGTAACTATAACCCATACCGAATTTTGAAATCTGCTCTATAACTATTTATTACAATGTACTTTGAAATTATTGCTTTTTTATATATGTTATATTTCACAATTAAAAAAATATAAAAAACAAACAACAACAAAAAACACCCTATCTTTGTGGAAGGTTAAAATGGGACTCTGAGAAACAAAATTAGATCTAACTATATCCCAGAGTAATCTGGGCAGAGAATAAAAAAGCATTTGAAAAGTCTTCTTGAGGGACTGTAAGGAAATTTTCAACTTTGCCATCAGGGGAATTCCTGATATTCTCCCAAGCAGCGAGGACAACCAATTCTATAGCTGAATCCTGAATCTTGGGGATCACCCCTATGAAACTTACTCCTTCAAGGGAGAAGCTAGGCCTACTGATAATTATGCCTAAGAGTCATCCCAGAGAACCTCTTCTGTTGCTCATATGTGGCCTCTTTCTCTCCAAGCCAGTTCAGCAGGTGAACCCACTTGCCTCCCTACTATGTGGGACAAGACTCCCAGGGGTATATATCTTCCTGGCAATGTGGGATCTGACTCCCAGGGATGAGGTGGGACCCGGCATCTTGGGATTGAGAAAGACTTCTTGACCAAAAGGGGGAAGAGAGAAATGAGACAAAATAAAGTCTCAGTGGCTGAGAGATTTCAACAGAGTCTAGAGGCTATCCTGGAGGTTATTCTTACACATTATATAGATATCCCTTTTTAGTTTATGGTGTATTGGAGTGGCTAGAGGGAAGTATCTGAAACTGCTGAGCTGTGTTCCAGCAGCCTTGATTCTTGAAGAAGACTGTATAACTATTTACTTTAACAGTGTGACTGCATGACTGTGAAAACCTTGTGTCCGATGTTCCTCTTAGCCAGGGTATGGACAGATGAGAAAAAAATAAGGATAAAAATAAATAAATAATAGCGGGAGATAAACAGTAAAAATTAGGTAGACTGAAATATTGTGGGTCAATGAGAGGGAAAGGTAAGGAGTAGGGGATGTATGAGTTATTTTTTCTTCATTTCATTTCTTTTTTCGGAGTGATCATTCTAAAAATGATCATGGTGAAGAATACACAACTACATGATGATATTGTGAGCCACTGACTGTATAATATGGTTGGACTGTATGTGTGTGGATATTTCTCAATAAAAATACTTCTTAAAAAATTAGATCTAACAGAAAGATTACATTGAATATCATCTTTAATAGCATTAAGGATTAAAAACTGAGCTCAAACTATGTATTACCTTTTCTAAAATATATTTCAAATGCTAATAGGTGAGTGTCAATGTTATCAGCAACAAGATTCTTAAGAGGTATAAGGAACTTGACTGCTTCTTCTAGTGGATTTTCTACCTATTTTGAAACAGAGAAGAAAATTATTTTATTTGAAAAACAGATACACAAGTCAGATTTCCCCTAAAATGTTATATTAACACATATCTTAGACGGTTTCCTTTATAGAAGAAACAATTATCTCTAAATAAATTTAAAGTACACTGTCAATAATTTTCAAAATGGAAATAGCTATTGTATTTTTCTGATGACAAAATCAATATAATTTTATAATTTTTTTTTAAATTCACAGAAAATTATTCTCCAAAAATCAGATGGTATATAAAGTATTGAGAGTCCTTTACTCTAAAACAATGAAGCGAATATAGTAGCATCACAGTAATGGGAAAGAGGTAATGACAATTTTAAACTTCTACTAGATTAACATCAAATATATCAGAAAGCTAAATGTTGTCCCTAAAAACTATTAACACCTTGAGAAAATTCTGAAGATGAGGTAGTATCTCTTTGTAGCTAAAACATATCTAACAAAATCTATAAAATGCTCCCATATTTAAAAATTGTGTTGGTTTCCTATTACTGAGGTAATAAATGTCCACATGTTTAATAGTTTAAAACAATGCAAATTTATTATCTTGCTGTTCTGTATGTTAAAAGTCCAAACATGAATCTCGCCAAGCTTAAAATCAAGGCATTAATTTAGCAGGACCACATTTCCTTTTGAAGGCTCTAGGGAAGAACTGATCTAGTTGGCTTTCCCAGCTTCTAAAGACCGCCTGTATCTTCCAACCTAACAATGGTGGGTCCGTCCTTCTCAGAGAGCACCACACTGACTTCCTCTTCCACTGTTAAGACCCCCTGTGATTACATTGGGCCCACCTGGATAATCCAGGGTAATGTCCCTCTCTTATGGCCAGCTGATTCCTGCCTTAATTCTATCTTCAATCTTAATTTGCCTTTGCCTTGTAAGGTAACACATTCACAGGTCAAGGATTTAAAAAGTAGACTTCTATGGAGGGCCATTTTTCTGCCCACCACAATAATAATTCCATGTATTATTTGCATTAGCTGCAATTTGCTTATTATAACTTAAAGGTTAACTGATGTTTATCAGAATGACCATGAAATACTACAAATGGTTTCTGATTTAATAACTCATGCTTATAGCCAGGAAAGAACCAAATAAAGTAAATTTTACCAATGACATAAAGTTAATAAATTCATCTTACCCTTTCTAATTTTTCAGGTATAAGTTCTTCCTTGAGACCACTGGGTTCTTCCTCTTCTTCATCTTTTTTCTTCTTCTGATTTTTTTGTTGACGTTCCCTTTCCGCATGCTTTCTCTCTTCTTCTAATTTAGCCTTTTTCTGAGCTCTTCTCTGTTTGCTAAGCATTTTCTTCAGTTCTTTGGCTGACAGGTTTTCTATAAATATCCAAATGAACCTAAATTCTACTAAGTCAGTGTTTCCATATTTCCTCATATTTCTCTGCAATACATACTATTACTACAGTTTTCCTGGGTGGATGGTGAGAACTATATAAAAGATTTTGTTTATTCATTCCTATATTCCCAGTGACTAGCACAAAATCTGGTACAAAAAAGGTACCAGAAAACGCTGCATTGATTAAAATTAACCAATCCTAGCCCAGCTCTGCTTCCTACAGGATATATGACTTTAGGCAGATCACTTTACTTCTCTGATTTCAAGTTCCACACTGTAAAGTGGGATTGATTAACCGTGACAATATTCTCCTAGAATATTTCAGGAAAATGTGAGGTAATACATACAAATACACCTTGTGATTGCTAAACACTATTTAGGAACAAAAGAACAGAAATCTGTTTCTACTCTATTATTTCTCAAATATGCCTATTTTATAGTGAATAAAACACTGTATACATATTCTCCCAGGCATTCTCAGTTTCAATAAAGTAGGTCCTAGAAGTTTTAAAAATAGTATTTTTCCCTTAGGGCTCAAAACTATTTTCAGTTACAATTTAAAAAAACCACAACAAAAGGAATTCAGCCCAAGCCCATAGACAGCTCTAGTTTCCATGAACTGGCCTTACAGATGGTAAAAATTAAATAAAATAAATTGCTAGTCATTCCAATGGGGTGATTTAAAAGCATATACAGAACATCATCTCACTGATTTAAGGGCCTCCTCATCCCCCACTTTTTACATATAAGTTATTTAATGTTGTTTTTGTATCCATTTGTCAATACACTTTTCTACGCATCTTTTCTATATATCGTTTATGTTAGTGACATTCTAAAACTTGGTGGGTGTTGCTTTTTTTTTTTTCAATCTTTTTAAGCAAATTCTTCTTCAGTTACCTGAGTTTATTTCTTGTTGTTTGTTCTCATTGGTTAAGGGATTATCATACAATTTCAAGTATATTTGAATCGCAGATCTAGCAGCTTTGAAATAGAAGGCATGTCTTCTGAGAATATCTTCTAATCTCAAAAGGTCAACGTAGGCACGAAGGGTCATTTTTCTCATGCAGTACGTATGAAAGTCAAATTGATCGTCAGTTATCTCAAAAAAATGCTTAAAAACAAAACCACAAAATTATTCCTCACCTTTATGCCAATAATATTTATTTTTAAATAGAAAATCATAAGAAGCCCCAAAAACAATTTAAACTGTCACAATTTCACATAGTTGCCCTCTTCAGGGTTAAAAACTATAAAGGACATCAAGTTCGTTTGAGTTAAGTTTTTCTTCCTACAATCCATGCCCATTCCCTCTATATCATGTTTTATGATGATACTCAGCTTTTACATAATGACTCTGATGATCAAGTTATTTTTTTAAACCTGGAAATTTGTAAACATTAATATTTTAGTTGTCATAATTTTTTTCAGTATTCCAGTAAAAATCAGCATGGCAGAGTTATACAGAGCACTAACTAAAGAATAAATATATGTAGGGGCACAAAAAAAGCCTTTTCATGTCAGACTTCCCTACTCATTTATGAGCTCTTCAAAGAAAAGCCTTGCCATCTCCATCCTCGCTGCTCAGCCCAGTATCGAACACAGTAAGAACTGAACATGCACAGGATTTGCCAACTCGATAAGCTTCTTATCAGGCATGTGACCCTGGACAAGTCTTTTAATTTTTGAGTACCTCAATTATTTAATCTATATTAGGAATAAAGAAATCTCTGTAGCCAATTCCCTAAGATTGTTAAACGATCAAATAATAACATATACTGAAGTGCATTCTAAATAATAAAATGCTATACAAATGTACAGCACTCTGGTTTTCTCTCACAAAGTTCCCATTACCCTGCCAATATATTCCATTTCAGCAAAGATTCTTAGTCTGGAGTCTATGTATAAACAACTATAACCAACTTTTTCCTAAGTTCAAAGCTTTCCTCAGATTTTCAAAGGGCCCATGACCCAAAAAAGGTTAAATATTAATCCCTTACATGGAAAGGAGAACGCAGATCCCCACCCACCACTTTTTACTTTGATTTTCTCCCCTACGTGCATTTTTTTCCTCTCTCTTTTTTCATCCCCCTCTTTTAGCCTCTGCGAACACATATAGAAAAATGAGTAATTCTATATACCAACACAAATCAAGTTTCTACTACTTGCTTCTGTATCTTTCTTCTGTACTAGTCCCCTCTCACTGCACAGGACACATTAAGTAGTTGTCCATAATCATTTCATAATTTTAGTCATCTTAATAATTAGAAACACATAAGCAGAATCACATTAAGTACCTGAGATTTTAAGAGAAGAATTCAAAGAATTCCCCCTACACAATATGGGGGGAAAGAAATAGAAAAAAAAATGTATATTTCACATTAGTGTATACTTATTACTTCAACGCCTTAATGATGATATATGTTAAGACTGCATTCCTCTCCAACAATATGACAAATCAACTCACAGATAACAACATAAACTTGGTTTTATTTCTAAAAAAACCCAAAGGATTACACAGTTTATAAAGTTCTCAGTAGTTTTCCTTAATGAAAATCAAGTTATACCTAGTAACATAAGAGTATCTTAAAATTCAATATAATTGACTAAGGAAAAATGACAGTGCTAAACACATAAATGAATCATGGAACACATAAATGAGATTACAGACTTTTTTCAGGTTGAGGAACATTTATAGGTATAAAAAAGCAGACAAGTTTTCAAAGATATTCCTAGCAGCAGTGGTACACACAGATTTTTAGACAAGCCTCTGACAGTTAAGACAGGAAGGAGCTGTATGGAAACACAAACATTTAAATCACCTCTTTATCAGTAATAGCCCACAGGCTGCCTCTCTCCAGTTAATGTCTTCCATAAACATAGGGTGACCAACTCATCCTGGTTTGCCTGAGGCTTTCCAGTTTTAGTGCAAAGCCTGTGTCCTGGGAACCCCCTCAGTTCCAAGCAAATTTGGGTGGCTGATCACCCTATAATAAGCTAAATAATGGCAGACAGGATATGGCTAGATTAAACTAGGGGAAAAAAGGGGGGGGGGCTGTACTGCAGCTATGCCTACTAATACCTCTGGTTTTGAAAGAAATGGTATACTGAAGAATCACGTACAGAAACAACTAAGTAATCCCGGGTTGTAGCTTTTTTCTTTTAAAACATTTTATTTTGAAATAATTAACAATACAGAAGAAGTTGCAAAGGCAGTACAGAGAGGTCCCATGTACCCTTCCCTCAGTCTCCCCCAAAGGTTATGATCTATGCAACTATAGTGCAATATCAAAACCAAGAAACTGATAGTGGTACAATGTGTACGGAGTTCTATATAATTTTATCATATGTAGTTTCATGTAATCACCAGTACAATCAAGATATAGAACTAGTCCATCACCACAGAGCTCTCCCTCCCACTATCTTAGACTGATTTTTAACCCCTAAATTAAAAAAAAAAAACCTTTACAGTCCCATGCCCTTAACTTTTTTTTCCCTCACATTAAACATAGGTTCCTTTTTTAAGGGGCAGGGGACATTAATTCTGCTCAAGTTGTCAAAATCTGGCTTGCATCAAAGTAAGACAAGTCAGCAAAGATATAAGAAAAGCCATTCACAGAGTGAGGTTTTCTTTAGGAATTCCTTAGTAGTCTCTCTTGGGACCCAGACTGGAGTTCCTGAATGAGACTAACAAGAACCCATACACAGAAAGGCAACTAAAAACTCTGGATTTAAGCACCTCTATCTGCTTTATATACAATCTGTTGTTATAAAGCATGTGTCAATTTGATAAACGTTAAAATGCATAAGAAGACTATGAGCTTCTGATATAGTTTTATCATCCTAGGTCTCATTTAAAGAGTTTCAGAAATATCTATTGGTTGCCCTATCTCAAACATAAATGACTATCCTAAAATGATGAGAAAGGCATCCCCTGAAGTTGAAAGAGAGAGAGAAAGAGAGAAAGCAATTCTTAAAAAGGCAGTATCGTTTAAACAGTTATTCTGAATACAAGTTCATATCCAGTATTTTGAGAAAGGCTAGATTTTTATTTCTTTTTTTAAATAAAACTCAAGTTTCAAACATCGGATTGGGTTAAACTACATCTAATAAAATCCTAAAATCCTACGAAAGTGATAAAATGAAGACAAAACTTATTACTGTGCTGGGTCTACAATACTTCAAATAAAATTACTAACAGTCCACAAAAATTTGCATCCTGGCTAAAACTCCCTCAATGAAAGAATTCTCGGATGAATTCTTGAAGGCAGAAGAAAAATGTAGCTGTATTTACAGCCATTCTATTTAGAAAGTAAACTGAATAAAAATGTGGATCTGATTTTACTAAAACTATTTAAAATTTATTATAATAAATATTTGAATTCTGTAATTACCCCTAAGACCTTTCAATTATGTCATTAAAATGGGAATTTTCCTTTAGACTAAAAATTAATTTTAGAAGCAGGAATCCATCCAGTCAACAAAGATTTAACCCCCATAATTCCACTAAACATTCATACATTTCTAAATATAATAACTAGGAGAGTTGCTTATTTACTTTTAAAATAAATTATCCATAATAAAAAGACTAACTTACTAGTGGCATAATAATAAGAGTCAACTCTTCTTTTGTTTGTTTCTAATTCTTCTATTCTCATGCACCCACAGCAAAACCTTAATACAGCTAAAAGTTTTTAGCAATAATTATGTAACATGCCCGAGGGTAATGATTTCTGACAGGTTTTAGTCTCTGACAGCCAGAGTTCTGTAAACTTTTTCTGCATAAAAGCTTCCTATTCATCTATGAAAACCCTTCATCTAAAATAATTTCTTCAACTAGAAGTAGTTTATCTGACATTAGAGAATTTTCTTCCATACCACTCAACCAAAACCATTAAAACTTTTAGGGGAGGAATAATAAACTTAAACAAAGCTTAAGTAATAGAAGAGCTAATCATATTCTAATAACCCTCAAAAATATTTTAAAAGACAAAGTAATATGGTCATTAATGTCAGGACTAATGAGATTTAAGTTAAAGAAGCTCACAATTATAATAATCTGAAGGATATTCCCGTGTTTCTTTCACAGAAACTTGATAAATTTTTACTATTATGGTCTTGCTGGAATAGGTGACCTACCAGTATCTAGCAACCTCTTTATTCAAGGAAACAATCTACTTCTCACTGAGAATAAATGTATCTTTCCTTAATAACAAGCAGAATGTTTTTAAAGTGATGGTCATGTAGAGAATGTCAAAACAAGTCACTTGTCTATGGTTTTATCACAGAAAGAGTCTGATCTAAATTAGAGGAGCTATTCCATATATCATGCAAGGGCTTTATATTTTTCAAGGAGAGGAGATAAGGATTTTTTCCACAGATATAGCCATTAAGCCTAGGCTTTAAAAGGCAAAAGAAAAAAGAAAACTAAAATAAATTTTAAAAACCTGGTTATTTCTAAAAGTACTCAGGTAATACTGGTTCCAATACCCTTCAAAGGTCACCCCCTAAGACACCTGTCTTTGGGTAACTCAGACGTTTCACATGGGAAAAAGGCCAAAGTGACTGCCCCGGTGCAGACATCAGGCTCACCTGACCACGATGCCTGTGGTTTTACACTGCGTCAGCAGGGGAACAGTGGTGCCGAGTGACCCCACAACTGAGGGTGGCTGAGGACTGCCTCAAGGGGTGCATTTGCGGCTCTTTTCCTCCTGTTGTCCATTTGGAAGGAGAGTGCTTCAGAGATGACAAAGAACAGGAAAACAAAAATTCACACAAAGGAAAAGAAAAGTCCCCTCACTAAACCTTTTTATAGCATGGAACAGTAAGTACTTCATACACATAATCCTAAAAGCAAATAATAAAATAAGCCTGTCAACTAACTGGTCACAGATTGCTGTACAAAGTACTGAAAGTGAGAACAAATATCCAGGAAGACAAACTGGAGAGAGGCTGGCTGCAGACCAGATCCTGACATAAAGAGGAAAGAAGTTGCCATCAGCTTGTGTGTGTCCTTCTAGTCTAGTGATGAAAATCAAATAATGGCCCAATTAGAGAAAAGAAATTTTGAATTTATATTAACAACAATGGTTTGCTAAATCAATCTTTTTCCTTCTTCCTTCAGACAAAATATAGACACGTAAAAATCACAAAAATTTGAGGATCAAGAAAAGCAAACATTTATTTACAACTTCTGAACATTTAAAGGGTAAGATCAAGAATTTTCTTTCACAATGAAGTTTCCAAAGTAGTTAGAAGAGGCAGATGACCCCGTGTAGAAATGTATCTCTTTTTTTTTTTATCATCTTACAAGAAAAATTAAAGTCAGAATTTTAACAACTTACCCTTTCTACCTCATGGCATTTTTTCAAGGCATCCCCATATTTCCCCAAACGCTGATAAGCTGAAATACACTCTGTCTGAAACCACATACACTGCATTTCATTTAGATTTTCCATGGCAGATGTTCCTTCCTGAAATGGAAGCAATCATAACTACAGCAAGCAATGAAACAGATCCTTAAAAATGTTTTTTATTTTCTCTTTTATAACTATGGCTATAAATATTATTAAGACAATAAATAGGAATCAGCAAATATATCAATGTTTCTAAAAGGATTCTACTGCAGGCCATGGTGGCTCAGCAGCCAGTGTTCTCGCCTTCCATGCTGGAGACCCAGGTTCCATTCCCGGTGCCTGCCCATTCAAGGAAAAGAAAAAAAAACATATTCAAAAGGATTCTACTGATTTTAAATTACATAACGTCCCATTTATCCAGCTCTGTTGAAGTATTCAACACTGTATTTAAAAACACACACAACTGCAGATTACCAAAGCCTAGTTCTTAAGCACCAAAGCTTCTGAACAATTAAAGAAAGTAATCTATGAAGCACTGCCTACATTCTGCCTTTTAAGCAAAAACTACTTAACCTTTCCTTGCTGAGTCAGGATCACTACTGTGTACATTCATTATTGTCAAATCTGATAATAATAGCTCCAAACCTGCTTTTCAGTTCCCCAGTCTTCTGTCTACACAGTAGGCTACCACTTGTCACTTTCCTAGTATCACCTGTTCCATGTCAAGTCTTCTGTCTACTTTGCAGTGGGCCGACAAAAACACCAAATAACTGAATTTGTTAAAAATATTTGTTAATCCAGCTCAGTGAGAACACTGAGAGGAGTGTAGACATAAAGTACATCATTTTAGTCTAGAGTACTAACACAGCTTAGGAGAGTTGTTTTAAATATCTTTTGTGTAATCTCAAGGAAGACTGAAAAGGTATATTTAAACAAATCATTTCAGTCATCAGTTATTTTTATGCCCCTCTTTTGTGTTAGATTAATTTTCAGAATTTTCACTTAAAGTATAAAACTGGCTATAACTGAGTGAATAAAATTATAGGAATATTTTATTTCTTCATACTTGCCTTTTTTTTTATTTTAACATTTGTTCCCCCTATTATTTATTTATTTTTAATCCATATATTTTACTCATCTGTCCATAAGGTAGATAAAAGAAGCATCAGACACAAGCTTTTCACAATCCCAAAGTCACATTGCAAAACTTGCCTTTATTTTTTATTTATTTATTTTTTGATAACCACATTTTTACCATAAGTCTACATTATTTTTAGTTTTAAAGTCATTCTTTGGGGTAGGCCACAGTGGCTCAGTGGTAGACCCGGATTTGATTCCCGGTGCCTGCCCATGTAAAAAAAAAAAAAAATCATTCTTTGGTGCCAGGAAAAAAGAGCTGCTGGGTGATGGCAGAGACTAAGGCTGAAGTACTGGTAAACAGCACTGAGGAGGAGCAGGCCCTCACAGCAGATGAGGAACTGGCTGCCCAGAAGCATGAACAGAGACTGAGAAAATTCCAGGAGATACACCTGAAGCAGAATGAAGCTCAAAAATTAAATTATCAGGAAGCTGTAGATGAAGATAAAAGAAATTACCCACGAACCAGGAAGCTTAAAAAGCTCATTTGGAGCAGGAATTAAACTGCAGGAAGAAGAAAACAAAAAACAATGTGCAGCAAAAGGGGAATTGACAGGATGGTCACAGATCTGGAGAAGCAAATTTTTAAAATGAGACAAATATAGCCAGAGATGTTCTTATAACAACGATGCAGATACTGACTACATTAATGAAAGGAATGCTAAATTCAACAAGGAAGCAGAAAGATTCTATGGGAAATATACAGCCGAAATTAAACAGAACTTGGAAAGAGGAACAACTGTTCAAGGCATTTAAGGCCTTTTATTTTCTACATAATATAAACTGTAGCTAAAGAATTTTATATTCTATATAATATAAACTGTAGCTAAAAAAAAAAAAGTCATTCTTCAGGTACAAGGATGGTTCAGAGGTAGAATTCTCACCTTCTTGCAGGAAACCCAGGTTCAATTCCTGGACCATGTACCCAAAAGAAAAAAAAACCCATCCTATGATATGAAGCTCAGGGAAATCATGTGGTACAAAATAAGCCAGAAACAAAAAGACAAATATTGTATGGTTTCTTTTAGAAAATACTTATAAGAAACCTGGGGCCTAGACTGGAAGCTCTTATAGCAGTCACATTTAGTCCAGAGCCGTAATGTTATTTCTAGATTTTGAGATGCTGTGCTATATATGTATAACCTGTATCTACCTGGAACTTTGGCTACCCGTGTGACACCCTTATGACTCAGGGTTCTGCAGCTCTGACAGTCAACATTGCCACATACAACAAATGTTAAATCAAAAAAGAGATCAGACTTCAATTAGAGATAAGAATGAAGCCAATCTGGTTGGGACCAACATAAATTAGAATACAGGAGTAAGGATGACATTGTCAGTATTTTAGAACTTCACCTACTGTTATGAAACCAAAAGGAAGAGAGCTTTATTTTGTCCCAAACCTAAATTTTCTGGAGCACATAATCTAACTCAACTTGCCTGGACAGCTCATTTAAATAACCCAAATACATGGAGCCCAAAACAGGAATGAAAGTTTGCAATTCTATACAGCTTAACTATAATATCATCCCAGATGATATCTGATGCATCCCAGATTATGTTGGGCAGATAATTAAAAAGTACTGGCAAAGTCCCTTGACGGACTGGAGAAAAAAATAGGGAACTATTAAACTTTCCCACCTGAGAAACCCTGGATACTCTACCAAACATTAAGGACTCCCAAATCAATCAGCCAATTCCTCGATCTTGAAGTTTGCTCTTATGAAACTTATTTCGATAGTGCAGAAGCTAAACCTACCTATAGTTATGCCTAAGAGTTATTTTCAGAAAATCTCTTGTTGCTCAGAATGGTCTCTCTCTCTGGGGTCGAGAATAGGGAGTTTATGCTTAATTTGTATAGAATTTCTAATTAGGTTGATTGTAAATGTTTGGAAATGAGTAGTGGTGATGGTAGCACATGATTGTGAGTACAATTAACAACACTGAATTATGTTGGTGAATGTGGTTGAAAGGGGAAGTTCTGGGTCAGGTATCTTACCAGAAGGAAAGTAAGAAGATTAAAACACTGGACTATATAATACAGTGAACCCTGCTGTGGACAGCAGACTGTGGTTAACATAACAAGTAAAAGAATGCTCTTCATGAATTATAAGAAATGTATGGCACTAATACAAACTGTTAATAATAGAGTGGTATACAGGGAAAAATACACCTAAAGTAAACTATGGATTATAGTTAATAGTAATATTTTAATACACTTTCAGCAAAGTAACAAAATACCACTCTAACGCAAAATGTCAACAATAGGGAGGTATATTGGAACACCGTATTTACGTGACTTTTCTGTGAACTTAAAACTTCTCTAATTAAAAAAAATATATGCTACGTGAAAGAAACCTGGCGTGAAGTATTACACATTGTATGATTCTGTTTATATAAAATGTAAATATATATAAAGCTATACAGACAAACAGATTAGTGGTTATGCAGCGATGGGGATGGACAGCAGGATTGAGAGGTGACTGCTAAGCAGTATGGGGGTTTTCTTTTTGAGGAAATGAATATCTTCTAAAATTGACTATGGTGATGAATGCACAATTCTATGAATATACTAAAAGCCATTGACTGTATACTCTGGATAGATTGTACGATATGTTATTGTATCTCAATAACACTGCTTTAA
>PVIY010015966.1:14270-44488 GCA_004026745.1 Myrmecophaga tridactyla
TTTTTTTTTTTCAACAATCACTGGTTTAACTCGAGTTTTATATGCTCACTTTTAATTGTACCTTACTTCTAATCTCTACCTTAACCTCCTTAACTTTTTCTTTAAAAACGTCATTGCTAACAAATGCTAAAATAAATTTAGTTTGAAATGCTAGTGATCAATGAAAGCAAGGGGTAAGGGATATGGTAGGTATAATCTTTTTTTTTCTTTTCTGTTTTCATTTTATTTCTTTTTATTTCTTTTTCTGAATTGATGCAAATGTTCTTAGAAATGATGAATATGCAACTAAGTGATGATATTGTGAATTATTGATTATATATGTTGGTGTTTTATTTGGTTTGTTAAATTTTTTTTAATTAATAAATAAATTAAAAATAAAAACATCATTGCTTTCATATCTATTCCTTGTACTCTCTTAATTTTCAAAAGTACAATGACTCTTTCTCTGAAACATCAGTGTCACCCTAATCCCTGCCCCAGCATGTGATTGCTCACTCCTGGGTGGGGAGACTCCGACCACAGGAGTCCAGTTCTGCAGTGCGCCTCACTGTGGGCAAGGTGGGGGTGGAGGGTGGGGTTCCGCACCTTCCCTGTCCCCGCCCCTCCCTCGCTATTGTCTGTGCTTTCCCAAGAGTAAAATTATGGGGGCCCCTGGGGCCCTCCCCACTCTCAGGACCTCTTATTTATACTAAAGTCCCCTGTTTTCACACACAAACACACACACACACTCACATCATTGTTTCGTTGTCTATTCCTTGTACTCTTTTATTTTCAAAAGTGTGATAAAATGGCAAAGGCCACCACATTATTTATTATACAATCAAAGAGGTGTCAATTAATCTCTTTAGAGCCTAAATTACCTTGTCAAAAAATGTCAGGTAAACACCTGTTTAAATTAAGTTGCTATATAAACTTAGACAGTGTTACTATTTTCCTAATTTAATTTTTATTTCCTAACACCCATAATTTCTTGCTAATACTTTCCCCTAACATGTCATCTATCACTTCACATCTGCTGTGGATCCTATGGCATCTGAGTTTCAGAGACACTAGTCACTTTGGAGTCTGCTCCTATTACATAAATCTGGCCTGACTTAACACAAGAACGTGTATTTTAGAGATGTAGTTTAGTCAAACATGCCTGAGCTATAAATGAATAACTAGTCAGGTGACTCTAAAAACATTTTTTAATTGAAATTTGGGGATAATAATATCTCAAGGATTGTTCAGATTAAATGAAGTAGTGTATATAAAGTAATTAGTTCAGTGCTTAGTAAGTATTAGGGTCACTTTTCTATTTCCCCTGACAAATGGTAAAAAAATTATTAGCATTACTCTAAATAATGGAAAGAAGTAGCTAGACAGGTTCAGATAAGAAATTCCTTTTTATGATGAGAAAAACAGGAAAAGTAGTAGCTATTAATGAAAATTTAATATATCTATAACATACCATGATAATACTTCATAATGTCAGGCTTCCACATTTTTGCAAAGTTGATAGGTACAAAATACTATCTTAGCATTTTAATTTACATTTCCCTGATTATTAATAAAGAAATCTTTTCTCGGCCATTCCATCTTCTACTTTGATGTACTGCCTACTCATATCCTTCGCCCATGTTTGTACAGTTTTGTCTTTTTTTTCACTGAGTTTTTAATTTTTCTGTGTTTACATGTTTCTATGACATCATTCTTGCAGACAGTTCAAATTATTCTGTGGCTTCTGAATTAAAGGGATATTTCAGTAAACACATAGATACAACTACAATCTAGATAACATTTTAAGGAAGGTGGTATATTGGCACTGTTTCAACAACAGATTAGCATCACAGACCACAGTGGTATTTTCACCCTAAATAACTGGTAAAAACCAGCACTAAAGCCCTCCACTTTCTATGTAATTTTGTGCTAGTTTGAAAGGATGTTTGTCCCCTAGAAAAGCCATGTTTTAATCCTGATCCCATTTTTTAAAGACAGCCGTTTCTTCTAATCCCTATTCAGCATTGTATGTTTGAAACTGTAATTAGATCATCTCCCTGGAGATGTGATGTAATCCAGAGTGGTTGTTAAGCTGAATTAGGTGATGGCATGTCTCTACCCCATTCGGGTGGGTCTTGATTAGTTTCTGAAGTCCTATAAAAAAGGAAACATTTTAGAGAATGAAAGCAATTTGGAGAGAGCAGAGAATGCTGCAGCACCACAAAGCAGAGAATCCATGAGCCAGAGACCTTTGGAGATGAAGAAGGAAAACGCCTCCCAGGGAGCTTCATGAAACCGGAAGCCAGGAGAGAAAGTTAGAAGATGATGCCATGTTCGCTATGTGCCTTACAGATGAGAGAGAAGCCCTGATTGTGTTCGCCATGTGCCTTCTCACTTGAGAGAGAAACCCTGAACTTCATTGGCCTTCTTGAACCAAGGTACCTTTCTCTGAATGTCTTTGATTGGACATTTCCATAGACTTGTTTTAATTGGGACATTTTCTCGGCCTTAGAACTATAAACTAGGAACTTATTAAATTCCCCTTTTTAAAAGCCATTCTGTTTCTGGTATATTGCATTCCGGCAGCTAGCAAACGAGAACAAATGTATGCTTGGATACATAAATTATTTATCCCAAAGTATTTAAATTAAAACTTGAATATCAAACTTGCAAAAATGGTTTCCTGACTATGTCTCAACATCACATTCAAAGTGCATTATATAACTATTTCAAGTGAGTTCTTTAGAAATTGTTTTTTTGTCATATGGATTGGAAATATCTTCTTCCAGCTCTATGGATCATCTTTTCGTTTTGCTTATGCTTACTTTTTGTTAGATGTGAATTTTATACTTTAATATAGCCAAGTTTATCAATTATACTCTTATAACTTTAAGCTTTAGTGAGAAATACTTCCAAACACAAAGCCCTGAAGATAAAATCCTGCATTTTCTTCTGAAAGTTAGAAAGGTTTCCTTTCCATATTTAGATTTTTAATTCATCTGGAATTGATCTGTGTGTAGCATAAGACAGGGAACGCATTTTATTTTTTCTACATAAGTAAGTAATTGTCCCAGCAACATCTTCCCTGCTTTTTTAAAGTATCTCTGGCAATTTATCAAATTGCCAAATATATGTTCATTGATTTCTGAACTTCCTATTCTGTTCTGTTAGTCTATTTATATTCTTACCAATAAACATGTATTATTTTATACTATAAGAGAAAGTATAAGTAGAAAGGGATAAGAAAGACAGGGAAAGGAATAGAACAGATGATTAGTCCAACAACTACAGAGAAATTAAATTCCAGAATGTCTAATAGATCTACACAGAAAGAACTATGGAATTTCTGAAGTAAGACACTGTAAAAAAGAAAGCATTAAAAAGTAGTCAGATATTGTGAGTCAATGATTGTATACCATTATGAAATGCTTGTATGTTAAGAATGTTTGTGTGTTTCTATGTTGTTTTATTAATAAAAAAAAATTTTTTTAATTAGTCAGAATACAGAAGAATTTGGAATGTACTAAAGGCATTTAATTACCTTTGTATCAAGCTATTTTACTCCTGTTATTGCTTTTTAACCATTCCTCTTCCAGAAACACACACTCACACACACTCACAAAACCACAGTAAGAAACCATACTTAGTATGAACTAAATGGGATTTAAAAAAATTACAATGATGAATTTTTAAGGAACTTTAGTGACAAACTTCACAAATCATATTTATAAACATAAATATTATGTTTATAAACATAAATCATATTTATAAACATAAATATTATGTTTAATATTACTAAATCAGACAATTACATGCTCATGTACATTCCTACCCTTGTGAACTTGGAGCACATTTCTTCTGCTTCTTTTATCATATTTGCTCGAAGCATGTATTTTGCACATTTGGAATTGATGAATCTATCAGCTGTGTCCAAAGACTGTGCTTCATCCATCCACTTTGCAGCTTCTCTGAGATTGCCTATATGCTAAAAGAGGTGAAAGCATTAAAGAAATGGCAGTTAATGAGCAAGAGAATATGAGTGCAATATAAACAGGAGAAAAATGATAAAGACAAATTAGATATTTGGCAATATTTCTATCAAATTTATCTAGATATATCTGATAGATTACAATTCACATTTAGTAAGAGCTGAATCAACTAACATTAATTATACAATTATCTAACGTAAAGTTCCTTAGGGTTATTACAGTACTAGTAAGAGCTCTAAGAGTTTCTTAACCTGCCTGAATTCTTCATATATTCAAAAAAAATTGCTAAAATTTTACCTTGTAAATTTTTGCTTTCATATAGAATAATTCTATTAAAGTTGGAGTACTAGCAATTGCAGCATTAATATAATCCAAAGCCAAAGTATATTGTCCAAGTTTATCAAAATGCTGTGCCAAGAAATATCGAACCCACAGTAATGTCGTTGGAGGTTCCTTTTCCCTGTTTTCTGAAAACAAATATAAAATTATTACAGGGAAGGATAAGTAGAGCAAGGCAGACTTTCCCTCACCATTGCATAATGAAATTACTAATAAATTTTATTATGATAAATAGTAAAAACATAGCAAAAATGACAAATTTTAACAGAAAGAGGTATGACTTTATGCCATAGTTAAAACAGTGGCAGTCAAGCAAAAAAAACAAGATTTTGGTTGCACTAGGCCTCTAATCTCTACCTTACTCCAAAGAAGCAGCACAAGGAAAGAAGGTAAAACAATCTAATTCTGTGAATTCTCAGACTAAGAGCATAAGATGGCAGCTCAGGAAAAATCAAGGAAAAAAAATTTGGAAGAAAGATGTCCCTAACTACCACTACAAGATTTTAGTAGAGACAAAAATTGCTGAGTCCTAACATTTTTGGGGCCTCCACACTAAACCAGGGAAACCCAAAGGTGAAGGGTATGACCCAAAGGAAGGATGATACATCTCTAACTAGGTGGAATTAACCCTATGTGAAAAAAACAATCTAAGAGGAGAGCTCACAACCCAAGTCCTCTAACAAAGGTGTCACATACAATCAGCTGAGCTCTCCATCTTGAACTTTCAAACTACACAAGAATACATAAAGAAATACCAAGACCTCAAAATGGATTTCAGAAAACAAAACGTTCAGGTATAAAGATGGAAAGGGAGGAAAGGATAATTTATCCACGCTATATCAGATCAAAGAGAAGGTTCTCCTCAACTAGCTGCCCAAATGGCATGAAGACAATACAAATACTACAATATAAATTTTTTAAAAATTAATAATACAGGCAGAGTCAAACATTTATCCTGGTCTTCTTACATAAACTGCACTTCAAAGAAACTGAACATTTGGTATGGGAAACTTCTTCCGTAGAAGAAAAATCTGAGCTAATAAATGTGGAAGAAATGATAATTAGAAGGAAATGAGGGACCTAGGCAATGATCATCAATGGCTGCTAACATCATTACGTCAGACTCAGGAGGATCAGGCTGATTTCCTACTGCCTCAATCTCTAAGTAACGCAATAAGAACAAACCATCATCTATGAAGTATTCAAATGGAACCAGAATCTAATCAAGTCTGTAAATCTAACACCAAGTTGCCAAGAAACATGGATAAAGAAATATGTAAAATGATACCATATGCTGGCAATCTGCCAAATCCAGAATACAGGATATTCTATAAGAAAAATGACCTTTCAAGAAATAAATGGCAATTTTAAAAAGGTAGGAAGGTCACTGTGCTAGATTCAAAGAGCATTAGAGACATAAACAAACAAATGAGAAGTCTGGATCTTTAATTGGTTCCAGATTCAAATAAACCAACAACACAAAGATAATTTTTTAGATAATTGGAAAAAAATTAATGTGGACCAGGTATTAGGTGATATTATATTAGAGTTAATTTTGTGACAGATTGTATTGTGGGTATGTTTGGTTTTTTTAAGCATTTGAGAACTGTTATAGATACATTCTAAGATATTTATAGGTAAAACAATATGTCTAAAACTTGCTCTAAAAAAATCCCAGAAAAGTGGGCAAAAGAAACTTCATTAAGACTGGCAAAGTTTTATAATGATAGAAGCTCAGTGATGAGAACAAAAGGGTTCATTATTATATTTACTTCTGTGTATATTATTTTATTATGACATTTTTAAAAACTAACAAAAAGAAAAGAGCAATACACGTTAAAGATGAAGAACCCAGATCAGTGTGCATAGCTGAAAGCATTCTCAAGTTTTTCCCTAAATTAGGTTGTTCGATTTACATATGCCTACACAAATATAGAAAGGATCAAACAATACAAAGTAACAAAATTGAACAGAGAATTAAAGGTTCAGGAAAAGATGTTCTGCTATAAATTAACTGCATGATTATGGGAAAGTAACTCAATTTCTCGAGCCATTTTCACAAGATAATGGAAATTTCTAATGAAATAAATTTAATAAAAATTTTAAATAAAATTAAAGAAATTTTACTTAAATAAATTAACTAATTCAAAAGCTATTTAATAAGAAGTAATCATGTACCATGCATAAAATAAACATAAAATTACAGTAAGGAATTAAAAACAGATTGATGTTGGTAGTAAAATTCTAATTCAGTCTAATTTAAACTTACCATAAGGACTAAAAAAGTCACATGTTTTAAGAGAGCCTTCATAATTAGTAACGAGTTCCTGGATTACAGAAACCTGTTAAAGAAACAGTTTTAAAATGTAAAAATGTTTTACTGAAGGTATTTATTTTTGGTTATTATAAATTAAAACATTCAGGTTTAGAAAACATTACACAGCTTATTTCAGAACTATAAATTAATTAAACTATTACTAGGGCCTCTGTTTTTTTCCACCTAACATGAACATTCCTTTATATGGGGGAAAGTAAGAAAAAATACAGAAAATGGACAACTGCATTAGGACTCTGAGGTTTTAAAGGACAAATTATCACTAGTTACTACAAAATCTTTTTTTGCCAATAAACAATCCGTATAAGTACAGTTAATGTATGTATTTGCCTTTTGCTTCCTGATTTATATAATGCCATTATATAAATAATGTAAAGTGATTATATAAATATTAATAAATACCTGTGAGGTAGATAAATACATATTCAAATTTTCTAAAAAGTCACTCATTAATTACATAATATATAATATAAATAATATAAATTATCCAATTTATACAGAGTTGGAAAAAGATAATCTGAAGTAAATTCCTAACTTGATATTTAAACGATTTTTGTTACTACTGATCAATCACTTTAACTGACACATTTGCATTTCCAAGCTATGCTCAGATGGGACTAAAATATTACAAATTAAGCTGGAATGAAAGCGGCAAATGAAGAGATAAAAATGCAACATGACAGAAGAAAAAAAGGCAGGTACGCATATAAGGCTTTAATGCCTTATGCATCATAACTGTTAACAACTAGCTGGAAAAAAGAATCTTTCTTGTGAACTTCAAAAAAAAACAAAGGTAAAAAGTGAAGGAAAATCATTAAAATGTTTTTTTCTATGCTGAAATGTAGGTGTCACAATTTCATTCTTTTCTACATCTCTTGATATCACAGCACCATTTGCTTTTTCTTTTTTTTTTTTTTTGGAGTGCATGGGCCAGGAATCCAAGCACAGTCTCCTGCAAAGCAGGTGAGAATTCTACCACATAACCACCCAGGTACCCCTCTGAGTTATTACAATGCACACTAGAGTTTAAGAGCTACTGACTTAAAATAAAATGCTGCTCCAATATTTTTTTATGGTAAAAGACCTTTTTAACCTACCACAAGCAATACCACAATCACCAATCTCATTTGGAATATCCTTTTTCCAGGCTTGGAAATTGAGCAATCAAAATGTTCAACTTGTGGAAGCAAATTTTTTTTCATGAATGTACAATGCCATCTACTGGCCGTTGTAAAATCTAAAGCGAGAGAGCTTTTAAACAAAGGTTTACCTTTGTACCTCTAGAGTAAAACAGATCTTTTTAAAAATTAGTTTTAATACCCAAAACAAGCACAGCAAAACACATACTGATGGTTCACATAGTTCTCATAAGGAAGTATAAACACTACTGAATAAACAGATCTCACCATCAGAACTTGAAAAAAAAGGTTTTATTAAAGATCAAGTTAAGGCAATATAAAGTCTACTATGTAATTTCCTAAATAAAAATCTACAAAGAATACTGGACTTCCGGTTCATTAAGGCATACTTCCTGAATCCCAAAAGCTTACATTATGTCACTTCTAACTCAGAAGTAAGTGACAATTTAATTTTCGGCTATTAAAGTTAGTCTATAAGGAATTTTATGCTAAGATAAAAGCATCCATTTCAATGTTTACCTTTCAATTATATCTCAGACAGTACATTCAACTCTTTCTTGTAAAACTTTAATACATAATGGCTATTCTTCCTGATAATATTAAACCATTGCCAATTTAAAATCAATGAAAACTTAAAGCTTCAAAATGGGCTTTAATTATACAGGCAATTTTTTATAGATTGAAATAATTCCCAACTTCAATCACCTTTTCCTGATTTAAATATTTTGTTCTAACACAGTTATATATGATCGGAATTGAAGCATATATCCTGATCTAATATATTGTTTCATTAACAAAATGTAATCAGAGGAAAATACAGTAATTAATATAATTTCCCAGAGTACTGTCCTTGACCAGCTTTTCTTACATGAGTTAAAATAACTCTTTATTAACTTTAAAGACAAAATCCCAAAGTACCATATCTGGTACATAGTTTGCCACAATACAGATAAAAAATTATAAGTTTAAATATAACTAAAAATTTCTTTTTTTTAACCGATATTAGAAAACTAAGCACAATAGTTTATCAACAAGGAGGGAAATTGCTGGATTAATTTCCAATTAATGCACAATTAGTAGTGATAATTATGGTTAAACAGTTACAGAGCTAAGTCATCCAAGAACAATGTCAAGAAAATGAAAATAAGTTATAAACGTTTTATCCTTCCTCTGATTTTCTTGTAGGGATAGAATGTGAGATGGTGTGGCCATCTTTTCTAAACCAAGCACTTTACAAACTTGATCATTTAATTGAAACACCATCAATCCTTTAAGTATTTTCCCTGAATTTATGATGCAGAAACAGATTCAATGGAATCAGGGTTCTTTTAACTCCATTTGTATTTTCTTAAGTGTGGTGCATGGTGGAATAAGAGATGATTACAGTTAACTCATCAAATTAATTTGCTATATTTTAATGTGTTTTATAAAAATATATACTAATACAAACCCATACTTTTCACTAAAATCAAAAAGGGAACAGATTTAATGAAAAATATTAGGTAACAATCAACAATACAGGAGGTACCTAGATATGGCAAAAACCACAAAGGGGACTAATAACTGAATGGTGGTAGAATTATACTCTACTGTGATACCACCCTAGACAGGAAAAGGATTAACTTTTATTTTCCTCTCCCAAAATTTAAAACTTAAAAAAAAACTAATTCATCTACATCATTACAACTACAACTAATTAAAAGTATCTCAATTATGCCTCAGAGTCACCCCTAGAGAACCTCTTTTGTTACTCAGATGTGGTCTCTCTCTCTAAGCCAACTCGGGAGGTGAATTTACTACTCTTCCCACGATGTGGCACATAACTTCCAGGGGTGTAAATCTCCCTGGAAATGTGGGACAGAAGTCATGGGATGAGCCAGGACCTGGCACCACAGGACTGAGAAAGCCTTCTTGACCAAAAAGGGGAAGAGAGAAATGAGACAAAATAAAGTCTCAGTGGCTGAGAGATTTCAAACACAGTCAAGAATTTATCCTGGAGGTTATTCTTATGCATTATATAGGTCCTCCTTTTTAGGTTATGGTGTATTGGAGTGGCTGGAGGGAAACACCTGAAACTGGGGCGCTGTGTTCCAGTAGTCTTGATTCTTAAAGAAGACTATGTAACTACATAGTTTTTACAGTGTGACTCTGTCATTGTGAAAACTTTGTGTCTGATGTTCCTTTTATCCATGGTATGGACAGAAAAATTTTAAAAAATAAGGATAAAAATAAATAAATAAAGGGGAAGGTGGTAAAGGGTAAAAAATTAGGTAGATTGAAATACTGTGGGTCAATGAGAGGGCGGTGTAAGAGGTATGGGATATATGAGCTTTTTCCTTTTTCTTTCTTTTTCTGGAGTGATACAAAGGTTCTAAAAATGATTGTGGTGATGAATACACAACTATGTGATGATATTGTGAGTGATGGACTGTACACCATGTATGGACTATATGTGCGTGAAGATTTCTCAATAAAAATATTTTTTTAAATAAATGCAAAAAAAGTTTCTCATTAAAAATAATACCTGGGGAATTCTCAGATGCCTTAATAAATTTTTAAAGATAGAATCATTGAACCCGTTCTTTTCCTTCTAGTGAGAAAATCAAAGATTCTCACAAACATGCTTACTGTAAGTCATTGCTATTTATTACAGCAGCTAAAGAAAAAAAAAGTATTTGTATTGCCCTGAAATACAAATCAAACTTCTGCTCTCCTTAATAATTATTTCCTAAAATCACCCTCTGAAACATACACAATTTTTCTAAAGTAAATGTGAAATGAAGCACTTTATGTAGAAGTATTTAACTTGTCCACAATTGTGAAGGCTTGATATAATGTTGATGGTAAGCTAATATAAGTTGTTCAGCTGCATTTTTAAAAATTTATCTAGGCAATTGCAGTTTAGGCAGTAGACAAGTGTTTATTGAGTATTAAAGCTGACCTGAGTTAACTGATGATAGAAGAACCACAAGATATCTTATAGACAATACATCCAGGATCAGAGTCCAGGATACTCATAACCCTCATCAAGAAATTACAGGTGTCTTCCAGTGACAATAGCCAAATGGTTCAGTATGTTCCACAGAAATATTACAATGAAGTTCATGTTAATTCTCCTATTTCTTCACTGAACAAAGGTCAAATTTTGTAACTCTTGTGTGCATACTTATACCAGTTTCTAAAGGGCATATATAGTCCCAGGGGTTAACTGAATGAGGATCTTGGGATACTTTTATACTGAATCAGACCTAACAGAAGAAAGAAAGGTCTTCTGAGATTCATAGCCTATCTTCTTTTTCGAAAAACATATAATTTCCATATTGATTAAACTACTCATACTGTAACAAAGAAGGTAGAACTGAAGAGATGATTATGATTACTGAATCATTATATACATATTCCTTTTTTACTTTCTGATACATTAGAGTAGATAGAGGGACATACCTGAAATCATTGAACTGTAATCAAGGTGCCTTGATCACTGATAATGATTGTATAGCCTTTATCTTGTACCCTTATAAAAACCTTGTGCCTGACCTTTACTTGTAAATTTTATTCGTCTTTTGACTTTAGAGCCTTATGGTCATTAAAGATGGCCCCTAATATTTATTAATAAAGGGCCCTGAGTCACCCCAGAACTAACCCACCCCAATTACAAAGTTATCTTGATAACCAAAACTGGATCTAACCAAAACTGGTCAGCGTGACATGCATATTAGCTTAGACTTTAACCTATAAGTGACCAAAACCTCATAATAATAAAAGACACACTCATCATTATACTAAGGTCACCATTTTCTTATAGTCTGTAATTAAGCATAAAACCAATCTGCACATGCTCAATAATTAAATCACCTCTAATTACATTATCTGGGGACATTGTGCTCATTGTCTTAAAACTGGCGCATCTTGGCAGGGTACAAGATCAACACCAAAAAAATCAGTACTGTTTCTATCACTGGTGATGAACAATCTGAGGGAAAAAATTTTTTTAATTTCATTTACAATAGCAACCAAAAGAATCAAATATTTAGGAACAAATTTAACTAAGGATACAAAAGATCTATACACAGAAAACTACAAGGAATTGTTAAAAGAAATAATGAAAGACCTAAATAAATGGAAGGACATACCATGTTCATGTATTGGAAGACTAAATATAGTTAAGATGTCAATTCTACCCAAATTGATTCACAGATTCAATGCAATATACCCACTTAAAATCCCAACAACTTACTTTGCAGAAATAGAAAAACCAATAACCAAATTTATTTGGAAGAGGGGGTGTAAGGGTAGTTCAATGGTACAATTCTTGCCTGCCATGAGGGAAACTCAGATTCAACTCATGGTCCATGGACTTTCCCAAAACAAACAAACATGCAAACAAAACAAAGGAAAATTAAATTTAAAAATTCAACAAATGGTGCTGCAATAATGGGATATTCACATGGAAAAGAATGAAATGTGACCCCTGCCATACAGCATACAAAAAAAATGTATTTGGAAGAGCAAGGTGCCCCTGAGTAGCTAAAAATTTCTTGAGAAAGAAAAAAGGAAGTGAGAGATCTCATACAACCTGACTTTAAAGCATATTAGGAAGCTAAAGTGGTCAAAATAACATGATACGTGCATAAAGTTAGATATACAGACCAATGGAATCAAACAGAGTGTTCAGAAATAGACCCTGTCATCAATGGACAATTGATCTTTGATAAGGCAGTCAAGCCAACCCTCTTGGGACAGAGCAACCATTCAATAAATGGTGCTTGGAGAAGTGGATACCCATATGCAAAAGAATGAAACAGGACTCCTATCTCACAGTCAAAAAAAAACTCAACTCAAAATGGATCAAAGACCTAAACATTAAGACTAAGACCGCAAAACTTTCGGAAGAAAATGTAGGGAAATATCTTATAAATCATGTTAATGGAGACAGTTTCTAGACCTTACAGCCAAAGCACAAGCACTGAAAGAAGAAACAAGATAAATGGGAATTCCTCAAAATTAAAACACTTTTTGTCCAGCAAAGAATTTTGTCAAGAAGGTAAAAAAGGCAGCCTACACAATGGCAGATAATATTTGGAAACCAATTATCAGATAAGGGTTTAGTATTCAGAACATATAAAGAGAGTCTTAAACTCAACAACAAAAAGACAAGCAACCCAATTAAAAAACATAGAAAAGACATGAACAGCCATTTCTCAGAAGAGGAAATACAAAAGGCTAAAAGGCATATAAAAAGATGTTCAACTTTACCGGCTATTAGGGAAATGCAAATCAAAACCATCCATGAGATATCAACTGACACCCACTAGAATGGCCATTTAAAAAAAAGAACAGGAAACAAGTGCTAGAGAGGATGTGGAGAAAGAGGCATACTTATCCACTGTTGGTGGGAATGTAAAATGGTAAAACCACTCTGGAAGGCACTTTGGTGGTTTCTCAGGAAGCTAAGTAAAAAAACTGCCATATGATCCAGCAATTTCATAACTAGGTATATATTCAGAGGACCTGAAGGCAAGGACACAAACAGCCATTTGCACACCAGTATTTACAGCAGCATTATTTACAATTGCCAAGAGATGGAAACAGTCCAAATGTCCATCAACGGATGAGTGGCTAAACATGCTGTGGTGTTTACATACGAGAGGATATTACACAATTGCAAGCCTAATAAAGAGATAAACCATGTATCAATGTGGATGAACCTCGAAGAAATTATGCTGAGTGAAATTAGCCAGAAACAAAAGGACAAATACTAAATGGCCTCATTAACATGAACTAACATTAACAAGCGAACTTTGAGAACTGAAGTTAAGAACACAGGTTATCAGAAGATAAAAATAGGGTAGAGATTGGGTAACTACTACTAAAGGAATACAGATTGTGCAACAGGATTGAGTATAAAAATTCAGAAATGGATAGCACAATACTATTTGTCTGTAGCACAATAATATAAGTGCACTGAATGAAGCTGAATGCGAGTATGATTGAGGAAGAGGGGCTGGGGGCACGTATGAAATCACAAGGAAAAATAGAGTATAAAGTCTGAGATGGTATAATTTAGAAATGCCTGCAGTGGACAATGATGGTGATTAAATGTACAAAAAAAAAAAAAAAAAAACGCTGTTGCATAAGGGAGAACAAATGAATGTCAACATTGCAGGGTGCTGAAAATAGATGGTATATGGGAAAAAGTACCATCAACGCAAGCTAGGGTAAAATCAACAGTAACATTGTAGTATGCTTTCACTGACTATAACAAAGGCATTACACCAAAATAAATGTCAACAGGCAGGGGTCATGAGGGAGGGGTATGGATTCTTTGGGAAAGAAAATTAAATGCCTTCATATAGATTAGGGTGGTGCAGCATGTCTATACACTTAGGTTGGACTGTATGACGTATGAATAAAACTATCTTAAAATGAATAGAAACAAGTGCTGAAAAAATGAAGAGAAAGAGATGAACCTATTCATTGTCAGTAGGGAAACAGGGAGGTGCAGCCCCTTGGAGGTCACTTTGATGGTTCCACACGAGGCTTGGGGTAGGGTTGCCATATAATCCTGCTCAGTATAATCCTGGAAGAGTTGAGTGTGGGGAAAGGAATGGACATTTGCACACTGGTGTTTATGGCGGCAATGTTCGTAATTCACAATGGATGGAGGTGACCTAACAGTACAATGACTGGGAACGGAAGGGGGAACTCTGGTGTATACATACAACGGACTACTGAGAGGTCAGAGGAATGAATGAAATTGTGAGCCAGGCAACAAGGTAAATATACTTAAGGACTTTATGTTGAATGAAATGTCAGAAATAAAAGACAAATAATATCATGCCTCACTCAATGGGCTAAACTATAATATAAAAACTAAGTGAACTGAAAGTGAGAGCATGGGTTATCAGGTTGGGGCCTACTGTAAAGGGTCCTAGATTATAAGGTTTTACAGCAGTCACATACATTCAGGAGTTGTAACTTTTACTTCTAAATTCTGAGATACTGAGCTAATTGTATATAACCTAGTCATTCCCAAAAACTCTGGGTATTCATGTGACACCTACGACTCAGAGTTAGAGCTCTGAAGCTATGAAAGTCAGCAGGACCCCATTCAGAAGCTGTTTAAAAAGTTGAAAAAGGGATTAGACTTCAACTAGAGATATGAAGGTAGATGGTCTGGATAAGACTTTGGTAGATCAGAATACAGCATAAAGGATGATATCGTCCATATTTTAAGACTTCAACTTCTGTGTGAGACCAAGGGAAGAAATGTTTATTTGGTACAAAATATATATTTTGGGTAGCACATTCCCTAATGTAACTTCTGTGGTCTGTTTAGTTAAACATCGTAAGTGCATGGAATCTTGTACAGGGACTGAGATTTTGTTGATTTCTCCAGGTTAGTGTGATGCCCTAAATATATCCCAGAGTAATTTGGGCAGTGAATTAAGAAGTATTTGCAAAATCCCCTTGGAGGACTGGGAAGCCCTTTAAGAGGAAACTATTTTGGAAAGAGCTACAAAGCCTGGGCAGCCAGAGACCTTTGGAGATGAAGAAGGAAAATGCCCCCAGGAGAACTTCATGAAACAAGAAGTCAGGAGAGAAAGCTAGCAGCCATCATCATTTTTGCCACGTGCCTTTTCCAGTTGAGAGAGAAACCCTGAATGTCATTGGCCTTCTTGAACCTAGGTATCTTTCCCTGGATGCCTTAGATTGGGCATTTCTATAGCCTTGCTTTAGTTTGGACTCTTTCACAGGCTTAGAACTGTGGACTTGCAACTTAATAAAATTCCCCCTTTTAAAAGCCATTCTGTTTCTGGTATACTGCATTCCAGTAGCCAGCAAATTAAAACAGGTTAGCGGTTTGAAACTTATGAGTTTTTTTCTATTTCTTTTTCCAGAGAGATGTAAACATTCTAAAAAATGATCACGGTGATGAATTTAAAAAAAGATGATGGTGGAGTTATACACAGAAGGTAGGGTTTAACAAACGAGTATGATTGCTGAATTATTATATTGATATTTCCTTTCGCCTCCAGTATCTTAGAACAGGTAGAAGTAAAAACCTAAAATTGTGGAATTGTAACCCATACCAAACTCTGAAATCTGTTCTACAACTAATTGTCATGCTGTGCTTTGAAATGTGTTGTCTCTTTGTATATATATTATTTTTCACAAAAAAGAAAAAAAGGTTGATTGTGATTATAAAATAATATTTATTCCTTCTAGCTTTTAATGTTCTGGAGCAGCTAGAAGGAAAAATCTGAGACAATGTTATGGTAACCCATGACAAACTCTAGGATCTTTCCTGTAACTATTTGCTGAAGAGTGCTTTGAAAACTACTGTTTTTTTCTTTCTTTAACAATTTAAAAAGTTAAGAAAGATATGCATAAAACTCACACCAGAGAACCTCTTTTGTTGCTCTCTCACTAAGCCAACTCAGAAGATGAACTAACTCACTGTTATATCCTATGTGGGACATGACTCCCAGGGATATAAATCTCCCTCGCAATGTGGGACACAACTCCCAGGATAAGCCAGGACCTGGCATCAAGGGATTGAGAAAGTCTTCTTGACCAAAAGAGGTAAGACAGATATGAGACAAAATAAAGTTTCAGTGTCTAAGAGATCGCAAACAGAACTGAGAGATAATCCTAGACGTTATTTTTACGCATTATATAGCTATCCCTTTCTGGTTTATGGTATATTGGAGTGGCTAGAGGAAAACACCTGAAATTGCTGGGATGTGTTCCAGTAGCCTTTAATTCTTGAAGACGACTGTATAAAGATATAACTTCTACAATGTAACTGTGCGATTGTGAAAAACCTGTGTTGGATGTTCCTTTTATCCAGAGTATGGACAGGTGAGTAAGAAATATGGATAAAAATTAAATAATAGCGAGGATAAGGGATAAAATATATTGGGTAGATGGAAATACCAGTGATCAACGAGAGGGAGGGGTAAGGGGTATAGGATGTATGAGTTTTTTCTTTTTATTTCTTTTCTAGAATGATGCAAATGTTCTAAAAAATGATCATGGTGAAAAACGCACGACTGTGTGAAGATATTGTGAGTCGCTGATTGTACACTATGTAGGACTGCTTGTGTGTGAAGGTTTGTCAATAAAAAAAAAAAAAGAAAGAAAACCAAGGGCAGAAACTGAAATTCTACTAGGTTTGCCTTCCTGGAACATATTCCCAGAGGGTTCCTGGGACAGATAAATCCTGAAACTTAGAGCACTCTCTCTAGGATTATCAATTAATCACATCACCCTATGCTTTAGTGTGGACAGTCTTTCTCAACATGAAAATATCAGAACAGGCACTGCCCAAAGATCCTTATAAATTGGGAGAAGGATTAAAGGAGGAGGAGGAAGAACTAAAACTGAGAAAATGGGATTTAACAAACAAATATAGCTGCTGAATTGCTATATTAATATTCCTTGTAGCCTCTAGTGTTTTGGAGCAGCTAGAAGGAAAAATCTGAGATGATGGAGTGGTAGCCCACGACAAACTCTGGAATCTGTTCTGTAACTACTTACTGAAAAATAGCTTTGAAAATTATTGCTATTTTTATTTTCTTTGCTCTGCAAACATTTTTATATATACAGTAAAGAATCATTTAAAAAAAGAATAACATTTAGGAATAAATTCAACAGAAGATATCAAAGACTTGTACATTGAATACTACAAAAACTGAAAGAAATTAAAGAGGATCTAAATAAATCCTAGTTCATAGCTAAAAGGGAGTATCATAAAGGTGGCAATATTTTCCAAATTGACTTACACAATCAATCCTACCAGGTTTCCTTAGAGAACTTAATAAGCTGAACCTAAAATACGTATAGAAATATAAGGAGCCCTGAATAGTTAAAGAATCTGGAAAATGAAGAACAAAGGAAGACAACTCACACTTGCTGATTTGAAAACTTTTTACAAAATTACAGCAATCAAGACAGTGTGGTATAAGCATAAAGACAGATATATAAATGTATGAAATAGAACTGAAGAGTCCAGAGACAAAACCTCACATTTTTAGTTGCATATTCATCATGATCATTTCTTAAAACATTTGCATCAATTCAGAAAAAAAGAAATAAAAAGACAACAGAAAAATAAAACGAAAACAGAAAAAAAAATTATACATACCATACTCCTTACCTCTCGCTTTCATTAATCACTAGCATTTCAAACTAAATTTATTTTAACATTTGTTCCCCCTATTATTTATTTTTATTCCATATGTTCTATTCGCCTGTTGACAAAGTAGATAAAAGGAGCATCAGACACAAGGTTTTCACAATCACACAGTCACCTTGGGAAAGCTATACCATTATTCAATCATCATCTAGAAACATGGCTTCTGGAACACAGCTCTACATTTTCAGGCAGTTCCCTCCAGCCTCTCCATTACATCTTGGATAACAAGGTGATATCTACTTAATGCATAAGAATAACCTCTAGGATAACCTCTCGACTCTGTTTGGAATCTGTCACCCATTGACACTTTGTCTCATTTCACTCTTCCCCCTTTTGGTTGAGAAGGTTTTCTCAATCCCTTGATGCTGGGTCTCAGCTCATTCTAGAGTTTTTCTTAATCCCTTGATGCTGAGTCTCAGCTCATTCTAGGATTTCTGTTCCACAATGCCAAGAAGGGCCACACCCCTGGGAGTCATGTCCCACATAGACAGGGGGAGGGTGGTGAGTTTACTTGTGTTGGCTGGAGAGAGGCCACATCTGAGCAACAAAAGAGGTTCTCTTGAGGGTGACTCTTAGGCCTAATTTTAAGTAGGCTTGAACTATCCTTTGTGGAAACCCTCACATTTATGGTCAACTGATTTTTGACAAGTATGCCAAGACAATTCAACAGGGAAAGAGTATCTTTTCAACAAACAGTGGTAGGACAACTAGAATTAATTCAAAATAAATCAAAGACCTTAATGTAAGAGCAAAAGATACAAAATTCTTAGAAGAAACTGCAGATATATGTCTTCATGACCTTGGATTTGAAAATGGTTTCTTAGATATGACACCAAACATAAAAAAGAAAAAGAAAAACAAAGAAACTAGACTTCATCAAAGTTAAAAACTTTTATGCTTCAAGAAATACTATCAAAAATGTAAAAAGAAACCCCAAAGAATGGAAGAAAATATTTCCAAGTGTGTATCATATTAGGAACTTGTAATCAGATTAAATAATTCTTACATCTCAATAAGAAAAAGACAAATAACCCAATTTAAAAATGGGCACGTGAAGGGGTGTAAATCTCCCTGGCAACATGGGACCTGACTCCTGGGAATGAGCTAGGACCCAGCATCAAGGGACTGAGAAAGCCTTCTTGACCAAAAGGGGAAAGAAATGAGACATAATAAAATTTCAGTGGTTGAGAGATTTCAAACAGAGTTGAGAGGTTATACTGGAGGGTTATTCTCACATTATATGGATATCCCTTTTTAGTTTAGGGTGTGGAGTGGCTAGAGGGAAGTACCTGAAACTGCTGAACTGTGTTCCAGTAGCCTTAATGCTTGAAGAAAAGTACATAAGTATATAGCTTTTACAATGAGAATGCGTGACTGTCAAAACCCTGTGCTGTGTCTGGTGTTCCTTTTACACAGGCTATGGACAGATGAGTTTAAGAAAAAAAAAAGAGAGAGAGAGAGAGAAAATAAAAGGGGGAGATAAATGATAAAAAATTGGGCAGATTGAAATACTAAGGGTCAATGAGAGGGAAGGTTAAGGGGTATGGAAGTATGAGGTTTTTTCCTAGAGTGATGCAAATATTCTAAAAATCATCATGGTGAAGAATACACAACTATGTGGTTACAACTGAGCCACTGATTGTATAATATGGTTGGACTGTATGTGTGTGGGTATTTCTCAATAAAAATTTCTTTTAAAAATAACAAAAGGCAAGTGATTTGATAAGCTTTTCTCTAAAGAAGATAAACAAATGATCAATAAACACATGAAAAGATACTCATCAATAGTTATCAAGGACCAAACAGAGTCGAGAGGTTATCCTGGAGGTTATTCTTACGCATTAAGTAGATATCACCTTGTTTGTTGTTCAAGATGTAGCGGAGAGGCTGGAGGGAACTCCCTGAAAATGTAGAGCTGTGTTCCAGTAGCCATGTTTCTTGATGATGACTGAACAATGATATAGCTTTCACAATGAGACTCTGTGAATGTGAAAACCTTGTGTCTGATGCTCCTTTTAGCTACTATATCAACAGAAGAGTAGAACATATGGAATAAAAATAAATAATAGGGGGAACAAATGTCAAAATAAATTTAGTTTGAAATGCTAGTGGTAAATGAAAGCGACGGGTAAGAGGTATGGTATGTATAATCTTTTTTTTTTCTCTGTTATCGTTTTATTTCTTTTTCTGTTGTCTTTTTATTTCTTTTTCTAAATCGATGCAAATGTTCTAAGAAATGATGAATATGCAACTATGTGATGATATTAAGAATTACTGATTGTATATGTAGAATGGAATGATATCTTAGTGTTTTGTTTGTTAATTTTTTTAATTAATAAAAAAGTTAAAAAAAATAGTTATCAAGGAAATATGAATCAAAACCACAAGAGGGTGTACTGGTGGTTCAGCGGTAGAATGCTTGCCTTTCATACGGGAGACCCAGGTTTGATTCACAGACCATGTACCCCACCCCCCAACCCCACCCCAAACTTCCCACCCCCAAAAATGAGATACCATCTCCTACCAACAGGAATAGCTATAATCAAAAAGTCAGATAGGATGGTGCAAAGGTGGCTCAGTGGCAGAATTCTCGCCTGCCATGCTGGAAGACATGGGTTTGATTTCGGAGTCTGCCCATGCCAAAAAATAAAGAAAAAGTCAGATAATAAGAAGTGTTGGGGAGGATGTGGAGGAACTGGAACCCTCTATCACTCCTAGTAGGATTGTAAATTTGTAAATTCTAAGTTGGCAGAAGATGGTCTGGCAGTTCCATAAAGAGTTAAGCATAGAGTTACTATTTGACTCAGCATTTCCACTCCTAGGTATCTACCCAAGTGAAATGAAAATACATATCCACGCAGAAATTGCACACTGATGTCTACAGTAGCATTATTCAAAATAGCACAATGTGTTAACAACCCAAATTTCCATCAAACAATGAATAAATAGAATATTTAGTTCAATAGAATAATATCGTCATAAAGGGAATGAAATACTGATTCATGCTACAATATGGATGAACTTAAGATACTACATTAAGTAAAAGAAGCCATTTTTAAAAGGCCATATATCACAGTATTTGATTTATATGATATGTTCAGAATAAATCAAATCTATAAAGACTGACTAGTGGCTGCCTAGGGCTAAAAGGGATGGAATTTAGGAAGTGACAGCTAAAGGGGAGAACTTCTTTTGAGTACGATGAAAATATTTTAAACAACTATGTGAATATAGTAAAAACTATTGAATTGTAGGTTTTAAATGGATGACTTGCATGGTATGAGAATTACATCTCGATAAAGCTATTATCAAGTTTAAAAAAAAAAAACTGGAAAGATGTTACTGGTATCAAGAGGGTAGAGGACAGGGATGCTGCTAAACACCCTAAAATGCACAGGAAAGGCCACAACAACAAGAATTATCTAATTCAACATATCAGTAGTGGAATCCTCTGTTGTGTGAGAGGTTGCAGTACAGGATATCTAGTGTCAGTGCTGGCATCTTACTACTTAAATACCAGTACCACCATTCACCCTCAAGGGCATATGATCAAAAATGTTTCTGCTAATCAAAATACTATGAAATACAAGCAATCTCTAACATGCTGAAGTTCTAACATCAAAAAATACACCAATAAACTACAACATTCTGGCAGGGGAAAAAAAACTGTTTCTAGACATATGAAGTATTCCCTGGGGGAAACAGTCTTTCCAATCCCCAGCTGATAATCACTGCTCTTCAGGAAGAGGATTATTCAAGCCTAGAAACAACAGATAAACTTCCACAACAGAAACAGAAATTGACAAATCTGGTTACATTAAAATTTTTAACCTTTTCATATTTTTTTTTTTTTAAAAAAGAATCCCTCTAGAAATGCAATCACAGACAGGAATATATAACAAAAGCTGATGCTGGTGGAATATACAGCAATAAACACTGCTGGTGACAAAGAAAAGATGGTGTTTTCTATCTTAGGGAAACTAATTTATGTGTGTTAATCAAAACCACAAAAAAGTTTATAACTTTTACCCATTAACTCATTCTAGGAGTTAGGACAAGGAAATAATCTTAAGAGAAGGTAGGTGTACAAAGATATTTATAATATTTTTTTCACATTGAAAACTTTAAAAAACAAAATCTAGGTCATCAAAAAGGAAGACAATACCACATAGTAAATGCTTATGGTTGCTAGGAGGAAAAGAAAAAAAGGAAAAAAGCTGTAAAATGACTACAGCTACATATATATATACTACAAATAAATTGAGAGAAAAAAACATTGAAAGGAATTATACTCAAAATGCTCTTAGATTGGGTATTCATGTAGCAATTTATGATTAGGTTGTTTTTTTAAAAAACTTAGTTACATATATATGTCAAAATTTCGCATTTTAATGTTTTGTAAGTACAGAATTCAGTAGTATTAATTACATTCACAATATTGTGCTACCAACAACCATTATCCTAACTTTTCCATCACCACAAACAGAAACTCTGCACTTATTAATAACTCCTTCTTCCCCTCCATCCCTGCCCCCCAGTTCCAGGGCCCTGGTAACCCAGAATCTAATATCTTTTTCAATGAAATTTGCTTACTGTTGGTATTTCACACAAGATCATACAGTATTTGTCCATTGTGTCTGGCTTATTTCACTGAATATGGTGTCCTCAAGATTCATCCATGTTGTCACATCTGTCTAAAACTTCATTCCTTTTTATGGCTGAATAATATTCCATATATATACTACATTTTGTTTACCCATTCATCTGTTGATGCATACTTGTGTTGGTTCTACTTTTCGGATATTAGGAATAATACTGCTATAAACACTAGTGCACAAACATTTGCTCAAGTCCCTGCTTTCAATTCTTTGGGGCATATACTAAGAAGTGGGATTGCTGGCTTATATGGAATTCTATGTTTAACTTTCTGAGGAAAGTTGAACTGATTTCCAGAGGCTGCACAATTTTACAATGCCACCGAAATGTATATGGGTTCCAATTTCTCTGCATCTTTACCAATACTTAATTTTTGTTTTTTTAATGATAGCCATCCTAGAGTGTATGATGTTTGTGCTTTCAATTTGCTTTTCCCTGTTAACCAATGACATTGAGCATCTTTTCACATATTTAATTCGTCATTTATATCTTTGGAGAACTGTCTATTCAAGTCCTTTGCCCCTTGTTAGACTGGATCATTTGTCTTTGAGTTGTCAAAATTGTCTATAAATTCTGGATATTAAACCCTTATCAGATTATTAGCAATTATTTTCTCTCATTTTACTGGTATCTTTCACTTTGATAATATCCTTTGATGTAAAAAGGTTTAATTTTAATAACGTCCATTTTTTAAAAAAATATTTTTACTGAGGTATCTTCATGCACCATACAGCTCATCCAAAGTATACAATCAATGGTTCACAGTATCATCACACAGCTGTGTATTCATCACCATGTACATTTTTAGAACATTTGTATCAATCCAGAAAAAGAAATAAAAAGTAAAAAAAAAACTTGTATCACATACCCCTTACCTCTCCCTCACAATGGCCACTAGTATTGCAATCCACAGAGTATTTTTACCCCTTAGCCCCTGCCTCCGTTATTTATTTATTTATTTTGGCCTTACTTTTTACTCATCTATCCAAACCCTGGATAAAGGGACTATCAGCCACAAGGTGTTCACTATCACACAGTCACATTGTAAAAGTTATATAGTTATACAATTGTCTTCAAGAATCAAGGCTACTAGATCTTGATTCAATGTGAACGTGTGACTGTGATAACTTTGTGTCTGACGATCCTTTTACCAGGGTATAGACAGATGAGTAAAAAAAAATTAAAGGACAGAAAGTAAGTAAATAATAGGGGAAGATAAAGGGTAAAAATTGGGTATACTGAAATACTGTGGGTCAATGAGAGGGAAGGGTAAGGGGTAAAGACGTATAAGGTTTTTTTCTTTCTTTTTCTGGAGTGATATTAATGTTCTAAAAAATGATCATGGTGAAGTATACACAACTATGTAATGATACTGTGAGTCACTTATTGTATAATACGGTTGGACTGTATGTGTATGAATATTTCTCAAAAATATTTTTAATAAATAATAGTGGGAACAAATATTAAAATAAATTTAATATATTGCAATGCTAGTGATCAATGAAAGGGAGGAGTAAGGGGTATGGTATGTATGAATTTTTTTCCTGTTTCTTTTTTATTTATTTTTCCGAATTGATGCGAATGTTCTAAGAAACGATTATGATGATGAATATACAAGTATGTGATGAAAAAAAGAATGTTCATATTGTATGCTGATTGGTTTTATTAATAAAAATTTTTTAAAAAGCTCACGGAGTTGCAAGGGTAGTTCAGTAGTTGAATTCTTGCCTACCATGAGGGTAAGCCAGGTTCAATTCCTGGCCCATACACTTCCCAAGCAAACAAAAATTCAACAAATGGTGCTGTAATAATGGGATACTCACATGGAAAAAGAATGAAATGCGACTCCTGCCATACAGCATACAAAAAAAAAAGTGAAAAAGAAGCAAAATGAAAAAAAATGCTGGTGGTCTTGGAAGCAGATCTTGTTTTTATAAGTTGAAATTATGTTGTAATGTTTTGTCTTAAGTGTATAAATCTTCCAATTACAAGTATGGTGTAATAGTTAGGTTCAGTTGTCAACTTAGCCAGGTAATGATGCCCAGTTGTTCTGTTGCTATGGACTTAAACCATCAGTATATGAAATTCCTATGGCTGATTACATCTGTGGTCAGCGAAGGGGAGTGCCTTCAGCAATGAGTGAGGCTTAAAAGGAGAAGTGAAAAGAAAGAGAAACAGCTCAGCAGAGCTCAGTGCCCACTACACACCTCAGCTCAGAGCTGAGCTGGCTCAGACTCAAATATTTGGAGAAGCAGAAAGGAAACGGCCCTGAGGAAAGCCATTTGAACCCAGAAGCTGGGAGAGAAGCCCAGCAGACATTGCCATGTGCTTTCCCAAATTAATAAATCAGTAACTAAATAAATCCCCTTTATAAAAGCCAAAAAAACAAACAAGCAAAAGAATCAAGGCTACTGGAATACAGTTCAACAGTTTCACATACTTCCCTCAAGACATTCCATACAACATAAACTAAAAAGGGATATCTGTATAATACATAATAATCTCAGGATAACTTTTTGACTCTGTTTGAAATCTCTCAAGCAGTGAAATTTGTTTTGTCTCATTTCTCTCTTCCTCCTTTAGGTCAGGAAGGCTTTCTGAATTCTATGATGTTCGGTCCTGGCTCATCCCCAGGAGTGCTGTTCCACATTTCCAGGGACTCCCCCTGGGAGTTATGTCCCACACAGGGGAGAAGAGCAGTGAGTTCACCTGCCACGTTGGCTTAGTGAGAGAGGCCACATCTGCTTCACAAAAGAGATTCTTTGGGGGTGACTCAGGCATAATTATAACTAGGCTTAGCTTCTCCTTTGCAGGAATAAGTTTCATAGGGGTGAGGCCCAAGATGAAGGGCTCAGTCTATTAAATTGGTTGTCCCCAGTCTTGCAGGAATATCAGGATTTCTCCAGATGGGGAAGTTTAATATTTCCTCCATTCTCCCCAGTCCATCAAGGAGATTGTGCAAATATTTTTTTTTTATTTTCTCTGCCCAAATTACTCTAGGATGGGCATCACACCGATCTATCCAAATCAAAAAGCTCATACTCCCTATTCAAGATTCCATGTAATTATAGTGTTAGAATAAACTAAAGATACAAGTTAAGTTAGTTAATGTGCTACTAAAAATATAAAATTTGCACCAAATAAACATCTCTCCCTTTGGTCTCACAAAGAAGTTAACATTTTAAAATATAGACCGTATCATCCTTTACTCTCAGTTGTGATTTACCTTAGTCCTATCCAAATCAATGATGAAGTTCATCTTATCTATTTCTTTCTTTTGTTGCTCATGCTTTTGGTAATTTATGCTATCACTATCAAATCCAAGGTTATAGAGAGCTCCCCCCACGTTTTCTACTAAGAGTTTTATGGTTTTAGTGTATCCACGTTCTATTTTACGTATGTGATATGCGGTAGGGGTCAAACTTCATTCTTTTAAAGGCAGATATCCAGTTTTTCTAGCACCATTTGTTGGTGACTGTTTCCCAATGTAAGGTACTAGGCATCCTTTTCAAAATCAGTTGTCCATCTCTCCTCTCTGGGCTCAGATCTGAGGGGAAAATCACTGCCTTCTCCCCTACGTGGTACAAGCCTTTCATTAGTGAAAATCTTCCTGACAGCCTGGAGCATGACTCTCGGGGATGGGAATAGCCCTAACACTGTGGGATCAACAATGCCTTCCTGACAAAAAGGGGCAAAAGAAGTATAATAAAATAAGGCACCAGTGGCCAAGAGAGATCAAATGGAATTAAAAGGTTATTCTGGGGCGGGCCACGGTGGCTCAGCAGGTAAGAATGCTTGCCTGCCATGCCCGAGGACCCAGGTTCGATTCCCGGTGCCTGCCCATGTTAAAAAAAAAAAAAAAAAAAGGTTATTCTGGAGGGTGCTCTTATGCAAGCTTCAGTTAGATAGTTCTAATTGTCATAGTTTGCTAAACCCCAATGAACATCATTCCTGTTGTCTCTTAACACCTAGGGCTCAAACTGAGACTCTATAAAGTTTTCATCCACTAGGTTTGGCTTCCTAGAACATATAATTCCCAGAGGGTTCCTAGGATTATCCTCTCTAGGATTATCAATTAATTACATCCCTCTATCCTTCACTGTGGACATTCTTATCAACATGAAAAAGTCAGAAGAGGCATTCCCCAAAGATCCCTATAGAACGGGGGAAGAATTAAAGAGAAGAAGGAAATATAACAGAGAAAAAGGAATTTAACGAGTATGGCTGCTGAATTACTGTATTAATATTCCTTGTAGCTTCCAGTGTTTTGGAGCAGCTAGAAGGGAAAATCTGAGATGATGGAATGGTAGCCACACCAATTCTGGGCTGTTCGATAATTACTTGTTAAAGTGTGCTTTGAAAATTATTGCCTTCTCTTTCTTTGTTTTGTATATATATTATATAATAAAAATTAAAAAAAAAAAAAACCCACAGGAAAAAAAAATCAGTTGGCCATAGACGTGTGGGTTTATTTCTGAACTTTCAACCTTGTTCCATTGCTTTTATGTCTATCTTTATACCAGTACCAAACTGTTTTGATTACTGTAGCTTTGTAGGAAGCTTTGAAATTGGGAACAATGAGATCTCCAAGTTTGTTCTTCTTTTGCAGTATTAATTTGGCTACTGAGGACCCCTTGAAGTTCCCTATGAATGTGAAGATTGGCTTGTCCATTTCTACAAAAAACACTGCTCAGATTTTGATAGGCATTGTGCTGAATTAGTAGACTGCTTTGGGTAGTACTGACTTGTTAATAACAGTAAATCTTCCTATCCATGAACACACGATGCCCTATCATTATGATTGAGATTTGTTTGGGTTTTCCATCTCTTCTTTTAGATCTTTCGTTCATTTGCCAAATTTTCTATATTTGTGTTTCTGGTACTTTTATTATAAAAAATTAGTTTTAAAATTTTTTACCAAATTTTCAAGCACTTTTACTGTTTGAAAAACTGGAAGCTGATAGGACAAAGTGCTACAAACTTGTACAAACGCCAAGAGAAAACTCCTAAGGGGGAAGATAAAAATTCCTTGTAAATATTAACAATCTGAAAAGTTAATACATATTAATTGTACACCACACTCAACAGCTGGAACAGTTAGTCATACACCTGGGTTCCTGACCCACTGGACATCTTATCTAAGAACAGTACAGAAATCATTTGTTGGCATTATGATTTAGAACACCAACAGGCAAGCATGCATAAAAAATGTTTCTCTCATTAAACTGCTAGAGATGCTCCAAACACAATGTTAGTTGTTTGGCTGCTTCTAGTTCTGATTTTTTTAAAACTATAATCTTACTGTTATGCCAAATTGTGAAACAGTATTTTATTATATGAAATCTACTGGGTCCCAAGATTTAAGCAAAATGACTACTCTGTAAGGTTCCTATTTAGAAAACATCCATAATATTTTTTAAAACTGCAAACAGTAAATAATAGAATCACAAGACTCTAGCCATAATAAAATGTTGTTTTACTACAGTATATAAGAGATTACAGTATAAGCCAAAATTACATCACAGATGAAAACATCCTTGTACTTTAAGGATTATAATCATTTTTTTAAAGTAGGGGCTATCCATTTGTAAAGGAAACAAATGGTTAGGACTAGAATATTTTAAGGTGAGAACAGCCACGAATATACAATTAATATTTACAATGAGGAGCTATCCACAAAAAAAAAATTACAAATATTCTTACCACTATCTTCAGTAAAAATATTATTTCAGTAAATTATGAAAGATGTTGGAATCTCTATGTTGTATATAGCAATCTAAATGACTTAGTTTTCACATTTAGGTTATTTAAATTACATACAAAATCTTAGGTTTTCCTCTAGTTCAATGATTTATAATATTTTAATTACCTTAAAGAAAAAAGATAATTGTTAAACAAGGGTGAGTAAAAAGATATAGAGAAAATACTGAAGGAAAAAAAAAAACACCCATACTGAGATAAAGACCTAAGACAAAGTTAGTTGAAAAGTTTGGAATCTAAATGAAAATTAATAAAGAAATAAATGTTTATGATATACCATGGATCACACTAAAATACATTATTTGAGTAAGTACTTTAGCATTGTGGTTTTCACATTTCTGGAACAAATTAACAGTTACAGAAAGATACAAACTAAGGCATTTTTTTCTGTATCCTCTGAACACTAAAATACAAGCTCCAGTTTCTAAAACCCAACAGCCACCATCTTATTCACCTGGATGTAATCAAACTATAATTAAGTTAAAAAATGCAACAGTTAAGAGATAACCCAAATCCAAAATCCTTGTTTGAAGACTGGTTCCAAAAGCTCACTGGCAAAAGTATAGTGAAGTGACTGCAATTTCAAATATCTTTCTAGCATATATTTTACATAACACTGAAATGTAACATATTTCTCAATACTAGACTTTTAAGTGTTAAAAAAATCTTATTATGGAATCTGTTTTATACTCACACATTTCCATTCCTCCCAACTCTCAGTTTGTCAAAAAAATGTCTGGAGACATTTTTAAAAATACTTTTAACAATTGTAAATCCTCAGCTAACTTCAAAAGATATTTTCATTTTGATGCTATTAGTCATGGATTACTCCTTAAGATTACAAAACAATAATTGGTAATCATATTTAATCTGCTGAAAATCCTCCCAAAAGTTAAGATGCTAAAAACAAGACTCACTACTGGTCAGAAATATGCAATTTAGAAATTTTCATTTTTAAACTGTTTAATTCACACATTATACAATCAGACCTAAGTAAAAAATCATTGGTTCCCAAATAATCACATAGCCATGCCTTCACCACCACAGTCTATATAAGGACATTTCCATTTCTTCTGCCCATAACCCTCCCCCATATCCTCCACTTATTGACATTTAGCTTTGGCATATTGCCATTGCTACATTCAGTGGAAGCATATTACAATGTTACTGTTAATAATACACCCTCATAAACATTGATTGTTCACCCCATAGTATCCTATTTTCAACACCTTACAGTGTTGACATTCATTTGTTCTCTCTCATGCAAAAAAAAAAAAAGTCTTGTATTTGTACATTTAAACACCATTGTTCATTCTAAGGATCACTAAGTTATACCATCACAGTCTTTATCCTTTATCTTTCCTTCTGATGTCATATATGATCCTAGCCCTCCCTCAACCATACACTCAACTTCATTCAGTGTACTTAAAATATTGCTAGAAATATGCAGAATTTTAAATGTCTTTATTAGTAATCACAATTATATGTGGCCAAAAATTATTTGAAAGCATTTCCCATACTTTAAATTTTTTTCTCCCTATATTAAATTCTGACAACTTGAACTCAACTTACTGCAATTTAATTCATTTCTCAAAAGCACTTGGTAAATATTCCTGTTGCTTGCTGGAAAAATTAACACAAAGGAGAAGTCAAAAGCTTCCTATAGATTTTATCCTCTCTTCCAGGGATGCAATCCCTCACTCCCTCAATCCCTTTCTCTATCTTTTGTTTTCCCTCTTTTTTAACTTCATTTTTTACAGTTTTCAATTTTTTACTTTTTGTTTTATAATAATCTCAAATTTAGAGAGCAGTTGCAAAAA